>NW_019379721.1:629940-657514 GCF_000648655.2 Copidosoma floridanum
TTTTATTTTAAGAAATAAAAAAATTAATTAACGTTTCATGTAAATGAGTTTTTTCTGACCCTCAAGGACCATCTATAAAGGAAATGTTATTTTTTTGTTCGCAAATAATATGAAATATATTTTTCTGGTCATTATTCAAACTTTTTTACATCGAGTTGAACATTTCTTTACTGAAACATATTTCATTATCTATATCTACTTTTTTACTCTCAATTTTTTTGCTGAAGGTAAATTAAAGCATTTACATGATTTATCTTGTGATTCTAAAATTTGGTTAATATGTAAAAGAGCTAAATAATCTTTCTTATTCGGCAAACGCCCCCATAAAAAATTCTTTGTATTTATTCCATATTTTATCACCTTGAACGTTTTCTGAAATTTAAAACCAAGCAAAAAATTCTCTTGATTGGTATGGAAACATAACAGCAATTGCTTCTTTATAACTATCATCAATTTTTTTATCGTTGTCTATTAAACCCATTGCAATTGCAGAACCTTTAAAGTTTAATGAGTTATTCCTTCATATGTTTTAATATCTTTGTACGATGTCGAACCAGTTTACCTGTTTGATACAAGTTTAGAAAAAAAACTTTTATGATCTTTTGAAGATAAAATATTTAATCTACCTGTTGCAATATTTTTATTACATTTTTTCTTCTTTACCAAATTTTAATTTATTACTAAGAAAGTAGTATTCTGGAATGTTCACATACTTTATGGATTTTGCAAAGTCATCATGTTTATTTAATTTGAACCAAGCTGTAATCTGTGTCTTGTAGTTTTCCATAACAGTTTCAATATTTTTCACTTCAAATACCACTTTGTGTTTGTTTTCAAGGTGAACAGCTACATTTACAACAGTATAACTTCTCCTACAAATTGGGATTTTTTGTAATCTCCAAGCTGCTTTCATTAGACCTACATATCTAGCATCAACGTAACTATTAATTTTATCAAATATTTCCTTATCTTGGTCTTTTAATTTTTGAATATTGATGTATGCTTTGTCACTACCTTTGAGTATTTAGTCATAAATATATTTTATGCTTTGAATAGATGCATAGAATTTGACGTTAATATGACATTTATATTTCATCAACAAAAATTTATTGTACGGTATGACCATTGAATTATCTACTAAAATTTCTTTTTTCCAAATTTTATAAACATGTTGTTCGGAAGTATCATTTCTTCTTGTATATTCGGTGTCACCGTTCGTTTGGAATGAAGTTACGTTTGTAAAAGATTTGGTGAAATTTTTTGTACTTTTTTTATCAATTATACAAGGACTTTGTTATGTATGAGGTCTATGAAGCATGTGGTCAATCACTAATTTTTGTGAGCTTCGTATTACCAGAAAGAATTTTAGCTGAAATAATTGCATCAATTTTTTTAGGTGTAACAATTTTTTTATCAGGACGCAGAGTTATTAAAATATTTTTCCGCCCTCGGGTGGTTTGGGGAGGCTGGTACTTCCTCGGGCAAAAAAGCAGTTTTCCGATACTCGTTCGAAAAGTCTCCTTTACGAACCTCGTTACGGACCTCACCTTCGGCTCGGGCCGCAAACCTTTCGGTTCGCAAACAAAGACTTTTTAAACTCGTAGGAAAACTACCATTTCGAAATAGTGTGCGAAAAATAGGTGTTTTTCGCACTAATATTAGAGTGGAAAATCGATTTTCCCACATAGTGTGCGGTAAATATTTTCCACATTCTGTGCGGAAAAACTTTTGCAGCACACTATGTGGGAAAATCGATTTTCCTCACTAATATCAGTGCGGAAAACACCTATTTTCCTTACACTTATTGCGAAAAAACTTGTACGCAACTCGTGCGGGACTATTTCCCGCACTCGTAGCCGGTGACGGTAACTCGCGCTACGCACTCGTGTGCTCAACTGGCACTCGTTCCCGTCAACTCCGGCCATTCGTGCGAGTCAATCACGACTCGGGCGGCAAATCGTCTTTTTCGCACTTGTTACGTAAATAACTATTATAATGTTTTTTTAAATTTACAAATAATAATGTAATCTGTGCATATCTTAGCTTGTATGCGGTTAATTGGTTAGTTACAAAATAACATACACGTATTGTCTCATGGTAGCTGAAAATACGTGGTTAAGTCAATCGAAGGTATCTGTTGCAGAAGTTAATAATATTACGTACTGCTTTGCTGTTGGTTTTACTTTTAAGCAGACAATCCGTGAAAGCAGCATCGTAGAAGATCAGGATATATCTTCGCAAACAATCTCAGATCGGATTAAATATTGTTGGGTAGTCTGCATGATTGCGTTAGATACATATTTTATAGAGGAAAGAAAAATTGGGGGATTTGGTGTGATTGTTGAAATCAAAGAATGTAAGACTGGACGTCACACGTACGAACGAAGTACAATCGTTAAAGGCTCTTGGATTTGAAGGATAATATTTTGAGGGTAACCAGATTAGTAACGCATTGAGACGTACCCTAATAACAAGCGAAATCAAGGAACTCTGACTAAGTTGATAAAAAAAGCGTGTAGCTCCTAAATCCATCATCTATACGGATTTATGAAAAGCATACAAAAATCTAGAAGATAACGGTTACACCCACTTAACAGTCAACCATTCTAAGAATTTTGTTGACCTGGAAACTGAAGCATTCACTGAAAATATTCAGGCTTCTTGACAGTTTATGTGTCACGTAGTATCTCATGAAGGTGTAAGGAAAGAAAACCTATCTGATTACTTAAGTGAATAATTATTAGATATTATTTAACTTTTTTTTTATGCAATTTTTAGATAAAATAATAAATAACATTTTAAAAAATTTTATAGTTTGAATCATTATCAGAACATCAAAAAAAATTTTAAATTTCAATTTGATGCATGACTGGTGGCAACTTGCATCATGGCTACATTATGATATTATTACGGTCATTGGATTGTCATCGAGACCATCATATTCGACTTGAGCTACTCAATAAACATAAGTATACTGATTTTTAGCTTGCTCAATAGCAGGCGTTATGCGGAAGTACAGCAAAATTTTTCATGAGCAAACATCAAAATTATCAAAGTTAATTTTCTTTGTCATCATTTTTAACATCAAAAACAATGTTTTTACTAAAGCAAAATATCAAGCACTGACCGTAAGGTTTTTAATAACATTTGAAAGTTGTACTTTAGACAATTTTTTATGAACAGAAATCTAATATTTTACCATTTTACAAGTAGTTTATTGTTGTGCAACTTAATATCTTTATTTTCTTACAGTTATATTCAAATTAACATGATAGTTGTTTCATTACGTCGATCAAAAGTTTGACGGTATAAGAATTTGTTTACACTTTCTCGTCCATTTATGTCTTATAAAGAATAAATCTATGGCTTCCCAGACAACCCAATTAACTCAGTTTTTGCGATTTTAGAGCAAAACGATTTTAAAGATTGAAATGCTACTTTTTGACAGCACAAAAACTGCACGTTTCTTGAAGTGCCCAACGTTAGGTACTAACACAAGACTTTGATATTTTACGTGGGTGTTAAGAAAATGCAGTCGACTTCTTTGCTACGAGTCGGTTTTCGAGTTCATCGGTTAGGCCGGGAATGGAAACTAATTCTATTATTCAAATTTGAGAATATTCAACAAAAACACGCAATTCACCACGAGAATATATGCTATGCCTGCTTGCTAATTAGTTGTCATGAAGAATTACATTTATATTACTTAAACTAGCAATGTACTGCTTCGTACAGTTCTACCGACAAAACTATGATCTTAACGTAAAGTAACACGATTAGGATTAAATTTTTTTTTTTTTTTAAAGACAACTACTCAATAAAATAGTTTTCGATGATTTCTGCTCTTTAAAATCATCCATTTTTGCTGTAGCAACGATTTTTTTATTCAATCGGTTGGGCCGAGAAAATGGCAGATAATCCATTAGGTTTTGTGCTGATTACGGGAAATTGGTAACTCGAATCATTTCAAAAATTTATTTGGAGAAAAGTACACCAAAAAAGGATACGCTATTTGGTCCTAACTCAATTAAAAAAAAAAAAATTGAGTTAATCGGTTTGTCCAGAAAGCCAACGAAATAATGTTAAATGCTCATGACTATCACTTAAGGGGGTAGGGTCACAATGTATAGTCAATGCGTGTTCTGAAATACATTATGTGTTTCGAAACAGACAAGTGAAAACAAATGTGGCAACGTCGCATGAGGCGAAAACCCTCTGTATATCCATACGTATAAGTATAGATAAGTTCGGAGGTTATATTGTACGTCAACATTGAGTTGGTGGTGAAATCTCGCTTGCAACATCTTAACGAATCTTTAAATACAATCTTTTAATTTTTTCTAACTAAACAACGATGAAGCTACGAGTACTGTTCTTGAAATATGTTTAAAACACACTATTTTACATTATATTTTAATTTCAGCAAAGTCTGAAATTTTTTTTATTGGTATCTGTAAAATACTCTTTTTCCGATAAGAGTACGTGTTAAATAGATAATTTATTTCTCAAAAACTGTGAAGCTAGGGTGTCTGAAATTTTAATGTTATTCTACATATAACTGTTAGCTTCGATAAATTTTTTTGTAGCGTTTCTAAATTTTTGGATATTGTGACACTACCCCCTTAACCTTGCCTCCGATTAAGAACTGAAGGTTGTGGACTGTAGTCTTACACTGCTTTACATGCTGCAGGACCAGCAGGCAGACGAACAACTTACTTGTTTATAGGAAAAAAAAAATAGAGAAGGATTCATAAAATATATGTGTTAACGTATCGTCCTTTTTCTAGCAGCTTCGGGTAAATTGGATTGATAGTTAAAATAGATTTCACTTTTTTCGACTTGTTTTAAATTTATATATTCCAAAATCACTCGTACAAAAAAAAATACAAAGGAAATAAAAGAACAATAAATCACTCTTTAGCAAGTTATTTTAATAATTGAAAACTGCACTCAATGAGCGGTATCGGGGTGCAGACTAAAACGCTGCGCAAAGAAATGCACCTCGCGCATATAACTATAGCTCGTGCCGAATAGGCACATGTAACTTTCTATATTAAAGGTTCATCGTTGTTAAGTTGTTAACCGAGGCCTTTCATTATCCTGCCTGCCTCCTCTCCTGGGTAACATCGAGAACACCGGCAGCAATGGGGACTGCCTAGCAACCTGTCTCGACCATCGGTCACAATAAAATTCCCCCATAAATCTTGTCTATTAGTGTACCTCAGAAGAAAATATCTGAATAAACTCCGCAGCAACCAATATATTTCTTATGTTTAATTGAAAGAGTGATAGTTAAACTACATGTCTCTAGTTAATTGTTCATTTAGGAAGTAATTTGAGAGAGTTATGATGAGATTTCAGGTGAAAAAAGTGCCGTCTCCATAAGAGGCTATGTATAAGACGCTTACTTGTAACGCGTTTTACTAAATTTTCCGGAGCAACCTATGCTGAAATTTTGCAGAGGTAAAAAACATACTCATTGACTGTGGATTTCAATATCATCCATTTCACAAGTACTTCGATAGGTGTGTTGAGCATTCTTAAGAGCCTACAAATTTTTTCGTTGTAAAATTATTATGAAAGTCGTCACCAGACAAATGATGGATTTAAAGAAGTGTCTACTGTTAAAAAGTTTGATGTCAAAGAGATTGAAGGAAGTAAAATGCCTCTAATGGCCATAGAAGCAGAGACTTGAGCAAAAAACTAAATAAAAATTTGCACTTGTTCATAAATTGTTTAATAAATAAATGAAGCTGACTTTTAAATTAGACATAGTTATTTTTCTCGTATTCCTTTGAAAAATGGAGTAAATCGTTTTTTTTTTGTCTACAGGCAATGGACTGAGAGAACAGTAACCAAAATGTTTGTTAAACAAAAAAATTCAGGACTGTTGGCCTATACCAGAGAATATAGCAATACGTCCCTTCAGTTACGTGTTTCTATATTATCTGCCTAAACTCATGTAGTTTTGCACACTAAACTTGAAAAACAGTCCTAAACCCTAAATTATTGTAGTTTTCCTAAACTTGTCATGTTGCACACAAGACTATTCGTCTATATAAACACTACAATAATTTTAGGTCAATAAGTTTTGCGTGTGAAGCAAACATGCATAGTACACAGTAATATTGAAGACTGCAAGCTTAAAGCCGCATTAGCATACCTAAAAAATCAAGTTCGATATTAGTTTTGGATGTACGCATCGTATCTATAAAATAATAAGCAAACATGCACACTGTTCAGCCTCAACTTTTCTGTTACATACCACAGGTTATGAAACTGAATATTTTCTTCTTTCCATAAATACTTCATGCACATTATTTTAATAATGAAAAATATAAAAAGAATCTGTGCATTATAGAGGTTGATATTCTAATCTGACGCAGTTCTTAAGCATATTTCCAGCACACTCGTGTTTGTAAGCAATTGCATACACTTTTTGTTGTTCATCAAAAACTTTGTATACAAAAAAATTTCAATCCTTACAAAGATGGTACAACCAGGTTATGAATTTTACAGCATTCGTCAATACTTTTAAAAAACAATTAAATACAAATACTAGTTAATATAGAAATCATAGAGATATAATATATGATAGAAATACGTCCCTCTCTGCAACAACATTTAAGCAAGCGCTGCTTTGGTGTGTATAGTGTATGAACCCAAGTGGAAATTAAAAGTGGGTGAAAACTGGGCCCAAGCTTGGCTGCCACGCCGCCCACCTTGGGCGCAGCTTGACCTGACTTGGCATGACTTTTGCCCAGTAATCAGTAATAGCTCCTTCGGAGCTATTCACATAGAGATTTTTTGCTCATTTCATTGTGAACGTTCATATTGAAAATGGGGTTCCACTGTTCCGCTAAACTCAAATTGAGTGAAGAGACTGAACAGACCCATACTGTGTTCTCTTTCGGTCAACACAGTTGCGACCATAGGCCATAGGCTTTGTTGCCTGATGTAAAAAGAGGTATAGGTCTGCTCAGTCTGTTCACTTACTTTGAGTTTAGCGGAACAGTATAACCCCCTTTTTAATATGAACGTTCACAATTGAGAAACCTGATGATTCGTTGGATATGTAATATTTTAATCACATTTTATTGTGGTAAAGAGTTATGTGGTAATTATACTTGTGCCATATAATCTTTTTTATGATCCAGTCGCAACTTACACCAATGGATAGACAATAAAAAGTTGCCATATATTAACGCCATTTGCGGCAAGATTAAAGTGCATCTTGTACCCGAAAATTGACCTCCAAAAATATAGATTTTTTTTTTTTTTTTTTATATTATAGTGCTCTACGTCCGGCTCCTTTTAAATAAGGGCACTACTATGGGCACTTAGCACTTGGGAAAGGGACAAGGAAAGGGATGGGAAGCCTCCCATTACTGGGAGGGGGGTAGGGGGAAATTAGGCAAATTTTGCTGCGAGAAGGTCGCCTAAACCCTCCTCGAGGAGCATTGCGTGGTGAAAAAGCACATGTGAAAAATCACAGAGGTACTTGCCCGAAAAAGTCGCACTACTGGAATCGAACCACGGTCTCCCGCGTGCCAATCCACGACCTAGCCGACCGAGCCACCGCGCGCTCCAAAAATATAGATATTGTATTCTTATCGATTATGTTTTCTACAGCCTACCTAAAAAAAATGTCGGAATTCTATGTAGAATCCCTATCCAAAATATCAGTGATGAATCAATGCTGAAATCAGTCGTAAATTGCATCGTTGATTCTGCGTTTATTCCATGTTGAATCAATGCTGATTCAGCGTTGAATCAACGTTGACTTATTATCAACTGGGAAACATGTTGTTGTAACAGGTTGTAAGCTTCAAAATAATCTTTTTTAATTGCAAACTGCAATGCTACCATGAAAAATGCACTGTTTCGAAGTTAATTACTACTATTGTTTTCAACAAACGCTGATTCAATGCTGAATCAGCATTGATTCAACATGGAATAAACGCTGAATAAACGATGTAGTTTACGACTGATTTCAGCGCTGATATTTTTTATAGGGATTACTTCTGTAAAACTTTCAGGAAAACCATATGGCGTTACACATGGTTTTACATATGGCATTACATAAAGGGTCTTAGCTTGGTGATGCCATATGTAATTCCATATGGAAAAACACATGGAATTACTAATTGGAAAAAGAAAAAATTTCTATCATCTGGAAATAACTGCAAAATACTATAATAAGTTATTTGCAGCTAGCAATTGGTCTTACCATCGTGATGATAATTCCAAAACAAGGGGGTTCAGCTGATTTTACTTCTATAGAAAAAAAATTTTTTTTTTTTTTATCTTTTTTTTATATTCCTAAAATATAACTTGAATCATCTTGTTTTCGAGTTATCATCCAGATGGTAACACTAATTGTTCACAGTAAATGACGCTATACAGTATTCTGCAGTTATTTCTAGATGACAAAATTTTTTTTCTTTTTCCAATATGTGTTTTTTCAAATGGAATTACATATGGCATTACCAAGCTATAACCCCTTCTGTAATGCCATACGTAATACCATATGTAATGCCACATGGCTTTCCTTAAGGTATTACAGAAGAAATCACACATGGAATTACGTCTCTCTTTTTCAGGTGGGAGTGCACCATCTATTATCTCAGATAAGGGGAATTCTTTCTCAACCGGACAGTAGACACCCCATCCTCTCCAAAATTTATTAGTCTCCAAAATATTGTCCAGCAGTGAAAATGAAAGCTTGGAACCTCTACATTCGAATGCTGTCTGGCCAAAATCGTACAACTCATTTTTAGACACAATATGGCGGCTTTAAATGACAATAAAAACCGAGTTAAATAACGATTTCAAAATAATTTTTGCACCACTGATTATAGTTCAGCCGACATATTGGATTCAATATTTTTTATTATTTATTATTTCATGTACTACTAATACCTAGGCTTATAGAAAGGTGAGTCACTATGGAAAGTTGGTTGAAGAAAAATCTCCAAATAATATTGGCTCTGTGAATAAACTAAAGCCAAATTGCAAAGCCGCCATATTGTGTCTATATTGTATGAATGAGTTGTACAAATTTGGCCAAACGGCATTCGAATGTAGAGGTTTCAAGCTTTCATTTGCACTGCTGGACAATATTTTGGAGACTAACAAATTCTGGAGAGGATGGGGTGTCCGGTTGATAAAGAATGCTCCATAAGTATTGTAGGTCAGATCGGGTAGGGGGTCTACTTTTTTGAAATTCGATTTTCGGGTACAAGATGCATTCATGCCGCAAATAGCACTCTCAGTTGAATTTTTTTTTTAGTTTTTATCCATTGGTGTAAGTTGCGGCTGGTTAATAAAAAATATCATATGTCACAATTATAATCACACAACTCTTTATCACGATAAAATATGACCGAAATATTTCGGATCTCCATAAATCGTAAAGTTCTATTTTAGTGAAAGTGGAGACTGGTTAAAATTCTGATAAAAAAACCCAGATTTATTAAAAGCGAATCAGAGTGAATACAATTGAAGAACAAATTAAACTAATTATACCAATAACAATAGAAACAGTAGTAAACGTGTGTTGTTTGGTACGTGAATGTGTGAGGATGTGCAGAAGGACCTGGTGGTAACGACTCCTGGTGTGTATGAATCCAAGGCGAGTGAGGAAGGAGTGATCTCCTTTGCAAACCGGCGGGCCCTGCACAGTCGCACGAGTCAGCGCAAGGCTGGTGAAAGTGGGCTGACGCACTGAGGACCCTGATTCCGGAACAAGAGATGAAATGGAGCGGGCGAACTGTATTGAAGACGGCGGTATAACGAGATGCACTGAGTAGGTGTAATAGACGTGTTATTTGTATGATATGTGGTGAAGTGATCGAATGCAGATGCATGGAGAGAATTTAACCTAAGATGATGGTGGAAATATGTAGACGGAGATACGGGGTGGATGATGATAAGAGTTTGTGGAATGAGTGACGTACGGATCATAAGCTGTTTGTGGACGTTAGGTAAAAGAATTAGTGAGATGTGTATTGAGCAGGTCGCATATGATGCAGATGTGATAAGCGTAGACGTGCAGAAGGGTGAAAAAGATAAGCCAAGAGGGATTTGAAGGTGATTTCGAGTAGAGGAAGGTTGGGTAGAGAAAGGAAGAGTAGCACGAACGAGAGGTGAAAGGGTTAGGATGACGGTGGAGATGAGCAAGAGATTGCTGGATGGGTGATGAATTAAAGAATGAGAATTAGAGATGCAGAGGTACAACACGAATACGAGATGCGATTAATGAGAAATGTGGGAATGTAAAGAGTAATTAGTGAAATGATTAGATAGAGCTACGGTGATGAAGATCGACGAAATATGAATAAGTATGAAGGTGAGATACAATTAAATATAAAAGACTTAATAGCGTCTCGACGACGATGTCCTGAGTCCTGGGGCTCGAAGACGGCGGCGAAGATTTCCTGCAGATGACACAACCTGTAAGCGGCAAAACTTCAAGCACTACGCGAAAAGTAATTACGATGCTTCCAATTCGGCGTATTAGGCAAGAATGATAATCTTTTCTTTGTTGTTATTAATTTTCTTTATCCAAACTCCGTATGGGCCTTTGTTGTGTTGATCAAATTTGAAGTAGTCGGTTACCGGTGTCTTATTATTGTCGTTTGTAACTTTTAGGTCTGATACGTTAGTTTCAGTACGCTGTTTCTGTTTACCTTCGTCTCTTCATCGATCTCCTGCTCCTCTTCGATTCTCCTCGATTCTCTGAGTCTTTGCCGTTAGCTTAATCTAGAGATTGTTGCAGATGGTTAGCAGCAGTTTTACCCCTTCTTTTTTTTCTTTTTTTTCCTGCTCTTCCTCCTTACGTGTCGTAGGCAGCCTTTGCTTAAATTATTCTCCACTACTTCCATCGCTCCTTCTAGGGGACCATTATCCCAATTATCTATGGTTTCCGTTGTAATTATCAAGCACAGCTACCCGCAAGCGGGAGCGGCTTTTATATTGACTTTTTCACTAGACATAGACACTACGTCTACGATAATCTGTCATTCTCAGAAGCCAGGAAAAAAGTTCTCGGTAATATAATTTTGCAAACGATACCTTTAAGGATGAAGGAAAATTTTCCAGAAATTTTGCAAAAGAAGAAAACAAGGTTGTTTTGAGAAAGCTACAGCCAAGTTACAGCCAAATAAACTCAAAACAATACAACTAGCCCCAAAGGAAATAAGTTCTACCATTAAGGGCATACTTAGCCAGAGGCGAATAGCTGTGGCCAGATGACGAAAGATCGAAATCCTGGGACTCAGAATGGAACGCAACAAAAATACGAAAAGGAGAAAAAATCACTTTAAGAAACAGTAAGTAGGGCTCAGACGACTACACTTACTGGAACTGCAGGACACATTCAGGGAACCCGAGGGGATGATCCTTGGGCGAGAGAAGATGTAAGGCACCTTGAAGAGATAATAGCACGTAAAGAATTTAAGACTTCAAATATAGGCTCGAACGCATGCGAAGCAGGTAGTATAATTAATAAAATTACGACACAACTAGCAATTAGATTAGGCTCCTCATCCGTTGGGGATGAGCTTATTCCAATAAATGGCAACAACGAGCAACAAGTTGAAAAAGCCTTAAGAAAACAAAACAATTAAGTATTCTAATAACAAATTTATCACTTTCAACTAGTCAAATACTTGTATCTCTTTTACTAAGGTACATATATTAAATTTATTAAATATTTTTTTGCTTAAAGTTTTAAAAAAAAGGAAGAAAGAAAATTAGGAAAAAAAAAGTTTTTTTTGTTGATACCCATATTTATATATACATTTTATATTTTATACATTTTATACATATACACATTCATACAACAAAGCTTTAAGCTAAATACTAACCAAATAATAAATAATAACAATAACAAACAACTAAGAATCTTACAATGGAACGCAAGAAGCATATCAAACAAATTTGATATCCATCAACATAATAAACATTACGATGTCATTGTCATTGTAGAAACATGGTTAAAAACAGAACATAACTTTCATATAAATGATTTTGATATCGTTAGATTTGACAGGAATTCGGATGAGGGTGGTGGTGGAATCGCCATCTTTATCAGAAACGGCTTGATTTTTGATAGACAAGACTGGGATCTCGAGCTGGACTGCCTCAAGATCGGAGTGGTGAGGATCCGCGTCAGCATGGAGAATCTGTGCCTAGTCGCCTCTGCTATAGACAGCCCTCGCGTGGCAACAATCTGACCTCGAGGGAGCTCGAGCTGCTCGAGATCAAAAGTAGTAGCTACCCCAGCTTCATTGTGGTTGGTGATTTTAATAGCCACCATACAAACTGGGGTATAGTGAAAACGAGTGCAAAAATGGTAACAAACTGGTGGATTTACTTGATTGGGACTAGTTTTTTTTACTTATCACTCACGACTATACTCATTTTAATTTCGATAGGAATGACTCTACAAAGATCAAGTATTCAAATATCAATGTAACTTTTGCTTCTATGTGTACTGACTGTAGTAAATTAGCGTCGCGGCTGGTGGGCTCCGCGAGCATGTTTCAATCCCTGAAGTTCACCAGCTCCGACACCGTTAGCAGGTACGATGTTTTGGTTGCCCACTTAGCCAGGTGTATCATGGAATCGTATATGCAAAATTATAGGCCGGCGGGCGATCGTGGCAAGGGTACCAGAGTAGATAAGCTATGGCGGTTCTGGCTCAACTGAGACAAAACCGCCTGGTGGTTGTGGCTCACGTACCCTCTTTGCCCCTGACATGCGGCAACCATTGCCGAACTGCGGCAAGGATGCTCGAGAGCGGTCTGACCCCCGAACTATTGCTGTTACTTGATGGACCACCGAATGCGCTGCTTGAGTTTGCGAAATCTTGCTCTCTTCCCGTAGAGCACCCCGACGTGCGGAGAGTATACTCAAGCTGCAAATATGATATATATAGGGCCCTCTTGAGATTAGCTTGAATTTGCGAAATCTTGTTAAACTTGTGCACGCGATGAATATATACATTTTCGTGTAAGCGAGTGCGTTGTATGATAATGTAGGATGCAGAGTGGTGGAAGAATAATTGTTAAGATTTTTGTTTTATTTTGATTTTGATTAATGAGTTTATTTTTAATTCATTAAATGTACATTTACAAAATGATTTTTTGAAAAATTAATTCATGAAATACAATACATTTTCACAGCTCTTTAGTATAATCGTTATCGTCGTTGTTGTCATCATCGACATCAACCCATTCCGTGTTAAAGTAAAACTTTTTAATTCGTTTGACATTATGAAGAGCATACATGGATCTGTAAGCACCGTTGTGATGAGCACAAGAAGTAACTAATCTTGGAAGTTCAAACGGTGTCATATCAGTGACTTTAAAGATAAATCTTTCAAGCTACTTTTGTATCAGATCTCCCATAACAAGTATCTTCGCAGCATTTTTAAGATTCTTTTCAATCAGCTTCATATTGTCATGTACTATGTTGTCTGTTGACCTTTGGTGTGTTAACAAAGCAGCCGGAGCAAGTTCTAAGATAGATGGTGGCAAGAGACTCAGACACATGACCGAGATAAAGGCTCACTACTTTAAGGAATGTGTATCCACTTATCCAGAGGAAAAATAATTGTTAAATGGATTCCATCCAAGGAACTAGCAGATATTTTTACAAAACCCCTGTTGAACTTGAGATAGTGAAATCAATAAATTGATAATAGATGGATATTGATAGTAGACATGCCGATTAATGTATTTTTCTGTGTATGTTTTAGCTCGTCGCAATCAACCACAATAAGTGACCCAGAAGCCAACGTGCTCCACATCCTCAGCCGATTAATAATTCATTCATACTCAGTGTTAATTTGAAATATGTCTTTTCTTTTCATTTTATTAAATTTAGATACGAATGGGAGGGAGTGTCGGATGTATTGTTGGCGCTCGTAACTGACTTTTCTGATCGTTTTTGCTACTGTACTAAGGATAGTTAAGCCTAAAGATAGTAATAATAAACGTGTCTGTGTTTGATTATAAATCACGAGTGGTGTACATTTATTTGCCAAGTCGCCTGCGCATAAACCTATACTGCTAACAGTTACGAACGTTTATTAAATTTTATAATAATAGAAAATACTGAACAATTGGTTTGAAACCAAAAATGTTGTGGCTGAAAATGAAGTTTAAATTTTGGAGAAATTGAAAAGAAAATGTGAAAATAGCAGTAAGTCTAAGCCTAAATTCAACATTGGTGATAAAGTACAAGTGAGCAAAACCAAACAAACATTTGAAAAAGGATATACGTCAAATTGGTCGACGGAAATATTTACCATCACGCGAGTAGCAGCAACAAATCCAATAACATATTACCTCAAAGATTACCTAAATCAACCTATTTCTGGAGGTTTCTACGAACAAGAACTGCAGAAAACAAAGCATCCTGATGTATACCTCATAGAGAAGGTTCTTTAAGGATACGTGGCAATCAAGTTTTTGTCAAATGGTTGGATTTTGACAGTATATTTACAATAGTTGGACGAATAAATAAGATTTTTTTTTTAATTACGTTAAGTTACAAAATTGTAAGATTTTAATATGTATCAAGTAATAATGAAAATATTACATAATAAGAATGTTTTAAATAAATACTCAAAATTTTTAGAAAAATTGTAATTCATCATTTCACTTTTTTACATTATGCATAGGAAAATATGATTTGTTTTCCATTATACACTATAAATAATTAAAATTTAAAATTTTAAATTTAAAAAATTAGAAAAATTTGAAAGTCATCGTCAAGTTCTGCAACTATCTTGGGTCCGAATTTAGAACAAACTTTTCTTAGTTTTGACACCATGTAGATTTGATCAGGTATTAATTCCGAAAGTTTCTTCGTACGAAGAAAGTCACTGTCAGCTATTTTGTTGAGTGCTGCAAGATCCACCTATCGTAATTGAGACCTTACAGTCTGCCAAACTCGTGTCTGAAAAGACTTCAAGTCTATTTTTCCGGCCTCTGTAGGTTAATCCCAGAGTTCTGATGTGTTGTAGGTATCGAAAGACTCATTTGACAATTTTCCAGTCATCTTCAGTTAAGCAGATTTAGTCTGCTTAGTACGTTCACAGAGTACGAGATTTCTGGTCTGACTGTATTATCCAGATACAGCAGGCTTCCAACTGCTTCTCTGTAGGGTTCATTTTCTTGAGTTTCAGTTTTGTTCTGTTCTCCAGTTTCTCCCGATTCTTCTTTGTCTTTTTTTTGCCGATTCAGGACTTGGTTTGTCGCCATTGGTGTTCTTTGTGGTTTTGCAAGACCGCGCGAGAGTGAACAAACTGTAGTTACTTGACGCTGAAGTGCAGTGTCACGGCGTCTCATCTTCTTGCTGTTGCGCATGCGTGATAATTCAGTTACAACCGCCAACAATATATCTAACAGTAACGTACAAATTCAACCATTTATAACTGCCTTGCAAACTAAATTTTTTGCACATCAAATCTTTTAAAGAACGATTGAATCGCTCGTATATGGAAGCTTTATATGGATTGCTGTAAGTTAAGTATAAATTTATTTTATATTTCTGCATGAGATTTTGGAAGTTTGCATTGTAGAATTCTTTGCCACGGTTAGTTCGCATGTTCACGGGCATCCATCCTTTTATCAATATCAAATGCATTGCTGATGTTACTTCTTCACCAGTTTTTTTTCTTGACAGGTACAGCCCATGCGTACTTGGAGAAAACATCTATTTCAGTGAGCATATACCAATATTCTTTGTTTTCGGAAGCGTAAGGCTGCATCTCTACAAGGTCTGCTTGCCAAGTTTCGTCTAAGCCACGTATGTTGAATTTTCGGCGAGGATACTTACGCCTGGCTGCTTTATGAAGTTCCTCAACGATTTGCTCCATGTAATAATTGTCTAGGCTTAAGCTTTTGAATCAGCTTAAATAAATGGGAATTTTTTTTGCAAGTTGTATATAAAAATTCGAAATTCGTCTGTTTTTTTTCAAGTCTTTTAATAACTTCAATCAAGTAAGCATAATTTACATCATCTTAAAGTTGTTTTGGTGTTCCAATATGGCACAGCCTTTTATTATTTATGTCATACTGTCCATCTGCGGTAAGTTTATATCCAATACCGGAAGGACCTCGGCTACCGCCTTCAGTCCTACCCAATTTTCGACCGAATACATCGACACTCATTTTAATACTGAAGCAATGATTTCATGCATTATTACGGATATTCTCCCTCATAAAGCTCTTCGATGATTAATATAATTTCATTGCCATGACCTGTATTTCCTGCCGACTTTTCAGCTATTAATAATCATAAACGATCTACTAACTCATTAGGATCATCCCAAGGTAGCAACGATCCACCTTTTTTACGAACCGCGAGATCAAACATTGGAGCAATCATCATTTTATTAAACTCATTACTATTATGGGTTCGTGTAGCTCCGTTTTTTTTTTTAAACCCTTTTCTGTGAACATTAGACATTTTTAATAATACGTAGTATTTTTCAAAATCCTCCAGTGTCAACAGAGATTCATTAGGATGCTTTTTGAGGAGTAGCTCCATTAATCCCGGAGTTATTGGATACTTTACATCATCTATATTGATATGACTATTTTAAATTCCATTCGCGAATCGCCAAGTTTGTACAACTCATTTTCTTTTCGCACACCACACTTTAAATCTAATAAATCTTTGTGATTCTGGTCAAGTATTTGTAAATAAAAATTATTTGATAAATTTTTACTGATATGAACAGAATCATGAGATTGATGTTGAATAGTATTATTTAGATCGGTATTATCATCATCACTTTCACTATTATATGGCAGACTCGAATGTTAAATCATGATTACTGAATTTTTCTCTGTTTTTTTTTTTTTTTTTGTTAATTCACTTCATCAACTTTATTACTTTCTTCATCGTTTTTATTATAAAATAAATGTGAGTTACAGAATTATTACTATTATTTTTGTATTTTTTTGTTTCGGCGACAATTTCCAGTAAAGGGTCTGTTATTGGTTTGAAAGTTTCACTAAGTACTTATTTAGCCTCATTTTTTCCAAACTTCAACAGTCTGTACTTTTCTTGAACCGCCTCTCACGCGTTCACTAACTAGCGTTTCTCTTGTTGATACATGATGATGATCCAATGTCTTGCAACACACTGTAACGATTGCGCTATAGGTATGTCCTAAATGTATTGCGAAATTATCAAAGCCTTTTCTGTAGCGACCATTATTTATTTGCCTATCCTTGTTTATAACGACGAATCCATGTTTATGATCATTCCATCAATTAGAGCATAAATGTTAAAATTGAATGTATGGCATGTCTGAGATTACATGATCATCATACACATGCTTCAAATTAACTTCATCTTGACGAAATAAAACTAAAAAGTTGACATTATCCCTTACAAGATGCTTTTTGGCACTTGAGCATATGACTGGCAAAGATAGAAGCAGTCAACAATTTTGTGTCGACCCATAAAGAAAAAGGCCTTTACATTATCGTGTTTTTCACAGGCCATATCATCAAATTTATTATAGAATTCGGTAAAGCATCATCTGGTGAGACTACAGTTTCGTGTTCACTGAAAGGGAAGTATTTCACGCCTTCTATAGACTCAAATAGTTTTATTAAAAACTTGTACTTCAGCTGATGTAGGGTTAATGTTAATGTTAATCCATGGGTATGCACGATTAGAGCTAATAATCTATTAGTTTTACCGCAATTAGATGGACCGCAAAGTAGTGCGGGAATACTGTCAGGGAGTAGTTCGCCATGCAGTCGATTTGAACGCTTTTCTTGTTTTACAATAGCATAAAAATTAGGAACTTACAATTTTATGAATTGCTCTTTGAACTCCATATCTATACTTTATGAATAATCAGTTCAAACTAACCTTTTAATAAAATAGTACAACACTTATATAGTTTGAGCTCTTTATTTGTCAACGAATTTGTCTACTATAAATACATCATTCATTTTCTTGAACGCTTAGTCATAATCCAACCTCTGAAGAACAATCATCATGATCATCATGCATCGTAGGAGAGGACATAGTCTTGTAAATAAAATCATAAATTCTTTACCATTAGAGCTTCATTTGCCAAGCTATCAGTACTGCGGTCCAGATACTAAGCTGGCTAAGTGTCTTGCTAGAGGCGATCCAGGGGTAAATCCGCTGGACGCAGCGTGCAAAGAGCATGATATAGCGTACTCAAAAAATCGACAAGATTTGAAAGCCAGACATGAAGCAGATAAAATTTTAGCTGAGAAGGCTTGGCAAAGAGTTAAAGCTTTAGATTCATGTATTGGTGAAAGAGCAGCACCTGCCTTAGTGACTGGCGCTATGGAGGTTAAAAGTAAATTTGGTATGGGGTTGAAGCAAGAGAAAAAACAAATTATTAAAAAAAGGGAAAAAAGGATGGGTAGGTCAAAGAAAAAACAATGTAGTGCTTTAATTGCAGTTATTAAGGCTGCCTCGCAAGACATGAATACTATAAGCAAAAGTGCTCGAGATGTCATTAGTAGTGCTTCAAAAGGTGCTCGTAGTGCAGTTGGAAAATCGGGAGGAAAAAAGTATGTTATGATTCTGCGCATCTTACGCCTTCCTACTCTGATTGGTGGAGCTCTACCTTTGATTTCCTTGTTGGCTGTTTTGAGTGCAACCGGTGCAATAGCCAATGGAAAAGCAGGAATAATGAAGAGCATAAATGCTGCTAAGTCAGACAAAAAGCAGCTAGCAGAAAGTCAGAGACATAATCAAACCATGGAAGCTATCGCTCTTGAAAAAGGTCTTTATCTCAAACCGCATAAAACTGGATTATGAGTCTATCTAAAGCCTTACACTGGAAAAGGTTTAAACAAAAAAATCTCAAAAAAAGTTCAAAGAAAAAAAATTACCTGATCGAGCTCTAACCAACATAGAATTGATGAAATATTCTAAAATCTTAAAAATTCCTCATTTTCGTGGAGTATTCATGAGAAACAGTTTACCTGCTGACGGTCCATGGTTTTGTGAAACAGCTATAGTAAATCTTGATGATAAGAATGGACCTGGACTCACTGGGTGGCTTATCGAAAACATGGTAATAATGTTGTGTACTTTGACAGTTTTGGAGATCTGCAGCCACCTAGTGACTTAATGTTGTATCTAAAAGTTAGTAAAGCGAAATCTAATCATAAGCGATATAAATAATTTAAGTCCTACAACTGCGGTTATTTGTGCTTAATTTCTTTTAAAACAAATATAACTTTCTTACATGGGGAGAAACCATTTAATTACACTTCAAAAACCATGAAAGAAACATTAACACTTAGCCTTTCTGGTACTTCTTCTGTTTAAGAAGCGCAGTATTTTCCACCGATTGAATTATCACCAAAACACAACTACGTTGTTGACTTAGTAGAACTTTTGTCATTCAACTCCATCCCAAATATTGATGAAAATTGTAATAAATTTTATGTCAGCAATCAAGTTATTGTATTACTAACAGACAGTTATGAGATTAAAGATATTAGATCATTTTTTATTGAGGTATTACAACCTCACAACATAACTCTCGATATTAAGCCAAACAATAATACGCTTCGAAGTGTTATCAAGTGCAGTCATACTATTGATTTTAGACCTAAAGATTCCAGAGGCCATCTATTAGGTTTTACTCAGAGAGTTCTGAAATATAATACCACTCATATTTCAGACTTACCTGTAGCTATTCTAAAAATGAACGCATTAAGAGTTGAATGTAACATCACAAGTGGATCTTACATAAACAGTCACAAAGTACACACAGTTCATGAATTTTTTCCCGCTGTACCACCCGGATGTAAGATTATTGAAGTTCTATCACAAATAATTTATTTACTAATCATTGTACGTATCATTGATCATATACAACTACGCATTGTAGATCAAGATGGTGATTTAGTAAATATTCGTGGAGAAGTCATAACGATGAACGATTGCACATAAAACCCTCTTCATAATGGGTATCATTTATAATCAGAAAAATCATGTAGGCTTCTTAATATGCACTCCAGCACTCAGTCAGCAACGAGCTCTCAAAACGTTGAGACGTCAGAGAAAAAAGTCCATCAAAGCATCAAGATTTCCAAGAAAGCGATTGACACATCAAAAACTAACTCATCAAAACACTCAGTTTATAAGAAGTCTTGGTCTAAAAATAAAAAGCCCCAGTGGAAACTAAATTGGATACTTTTTTGTTGTATACAAAATGGACGAGATTCTAAGTATTCAGTCTCCAGTCGCATTTGACGAATCGATTGCGCACTATGAGATTTATGCTCATCAGCCGTCTGTTTACGTATCCTGTAAACAGATTTTCGTAGCGATTACGGTCGCATGAGTCAATACGGATGAAGTTCCGAAATGCGTATCCGTAAACGCTATCAATGCAGTGATCGTCAGCAAAGATACATGACGTTCCCGATTCGAGTCTTATTGTGCTATTGTTTAAATCTATTGCATTGTAACGCTCTTCTAAAGTGATAGTGGCGTAACCCTCTACGAATATTCTTTTACTTTTCCCGTATGCGTCTGTATACGATCCTGCGTTTTCACAGGCGCCGTTAGTGCCTACGGAGCCTGCTAATTTTACGAAAAAGGTCTTCGTGTTGTTGATGGGAATGTTTTGTAATATATGTTGTCATACAGAGCTATACTTTTGTGTAAATGCATTCTATTGCATTCATCTCGTGTTGCTTTTCTGAGGTATTCCATTTCCCCGTTTTTTATTGCTAATTATGCAACCAGATACCGCAATGTTGTATTGTTCTCTTAAGCTTGGTTTTGCTATAAATGATACATGTGGCAGCGTAGTCATTTAATTGGATAAGCGACACGTGTACTCTAGTTAAATTTATGACCGGTTCAGGAATGTCGCATTCTCCTATTTAACTAGAGAGAAAGTTGTAAAATTAGCGAAAGATTGGCCGTACTCGTATCTAATGATTGCTGTGGCTAGGTTGACGATTTGGTAAAAGATGAATAGCCAGAGGATTATCTTCATCTGTGAAATGAGTAATTTTTTATTTGTTTTTCATAATTAATATTGTTGACTCGTGCTTTGGCATGGTTCTTACAGCACATTAAACAAAAATGACAACGGCAATATACACAAGCATTTAGCAAGCAAAAAAAAGTTATGCTTGTCTGTAGATAGCGCATGCGTGTGTAAGTATGTGTGCATGGGTGTTTTTTTTTTTTTTTTTTTACTTATTTAGGGATTCTGAGAGATGTATAAGGGGAGGTAAGCAGTTGCTGTGTACTATTTTGCTGTGTGCTTCGTTGATCTTCATTTTTACGTTTCCGTTTACCCATGTGTCGAGCACTAAGTAAGGTCCTGAATACTGATCATTAAATTTATGACCTTTTGGGCCCTGTAGGAGCCGTACATTGTCTCCTATTTTATTGATTTAGAATTCAATTTTTTATCGTATATCTTTTTGGCTCTGTTCTTAGCCATGATTAATTTTTCTTGAGCCATCTCATGTAGGGTGTTTAGTTGAATGACGAGATCTGTCATGTACTGTGAGGATGTGGGTAATAAATCATCTGCTTCGAGGGATTCGCTACTAGGTAGCTGTGATATTTTTCTGAAAACCAGTTCAAAAGGTGTGCCCTGATAACATAATCTTACGCACTGGCAGTGCATAAGTCTGCACCTGATCTGCTTCCGGGATCTTATGCAATTCTGATGCACGGCAAGTGCATAAGACGCTTTGCGGCAGATTTGCACAAGATTTGCGTGCAGGAAAGTTCACAAGACTCTTGCGGGAGAAGTGCATAAATCTGACGATCAGTCGAGTGCATTATTCGTCTGGACTCGTCGCACTCCTGATTGCGGCAGATTTGCGTGTAGGCGAGTCTCAAGATCTTGGAAGCAGATCAGACTAGATGCAGACTTACACAATTTCGCTGTCGATGTAAATCTTGTGGAAGAAGTACGGAAAAATTGCAAAGACTGTGCTACCAGGGTGGGCTTTCGTGTTTATTAGTATTGAAATTGAATGTCGCTAACTCTACCCATTTATCCTTCTGTTGTTCAATAAATATTTTAAGACATTCAGTAAGGGTGTGATGTGATCTTTCAAGAGAACCGTTTGAGTGGGGGTCGACCGCGATTGTTTTAAACTGCTTAATTTTGAATCGACTAGCTACCCTCTTAATTAATTTACTTAAAAAGTTAGTGCCTTGATCCGTTAGTATAGCTGCTGAAGCTCCATAAATACAAATGAATTTCTTAACGAAAGCGTCTGCTATTGATGCCCAGCTAAAAATTTGTCGTAAGTTCTTACATAAGTTCTTATTTAATTTTTTATGTAATTTCTTACATATGTACTTATGTAAGTTCTCATATAAGTTCTTTAAGTAGAACTTATGTCAGAACTTAATGTACACGATCTTACATTTGCTTATCAACCGAGAACTTACATAAGATCTTATGTAATTTCTTAAGTAAGTTCTTATTCAATTTCTCATAAGAGTTTGTGTATCAGTGGTTTAAACGTGTTTAATTACTATCTACATACATACACGGTGAATTTTAAAATTTTTCCTGCACAAAAGCTGTTAAAATAGCTAATATATAAATTAGTAAATACAAAAAAAAAAAATTTCTTATCTCCACTAAGGGGATTTGAGCATGGGAAAGAATTGACGTCCTTATAAGGTACTTCTAAAACTGTTTATTTTTTTACTTTGTGGATAACATTTAGCACCTTGGTTACCTCATTGGTTAATAAACATTTTATAAATGTTCATATAACATTGTTTTGAGTCTGATTATGCGTTTCTCGACAACAAATCTAGTGATTGATTTCACAACTACTTTTCGTTCACAGATTTTATTTGAACTTTACTTACTCAGTCAAAAATTTATAGCTATTAATATTGCCTATAATTTATAGCTGTAATTATAGCTATAACTACCTATAAAACAGCTATAATAATGTATAAAATTCAGCTATAAATATAGCTATAAATTACAGCTGTAATCTTTTCACAAATTTTGAATAAAAATTAGTTTAAAATCAGATTTTTTCAACATATATCGATCAGTATAGACGGTATCATCCGTGTGATAACAGTAAAACTGAGGGCCTAAAGTATTTTTAAACAATTTTTAAAAAACTTGAAATTGTATATGATTTCTTGTTTTTTTTTCTACTTATTCAAAAATACTTCAGGCCCCCAGTTTTACTGTTATCATACGGATGACACCATCTGTACTGATCGATATAATATGTTGAAAAAATCTGATTTCAAACTAATTTTTATTCAAAACTTGTGAAAATATTACAGCTGTAAGTTATAGCTATATTTATAGCTGAATTTTATACATTATTATAGCTGTTTTATACCCTACTGATTGATATTTTGTAATCACATATGTAGTTTCATCTGTATTTACACTTGTAAAGTCACTTGGAATTCCACATGGGATTTTAGATTGGAAACTCCAAGAGTCATTCCAAGTGGCATTCCAAGTGAAATTACAAATGACCACTGAAGATACATTTTTTCCTTTTATAAAATAGTTAAAATTGAAAATTTAAGCAGTATAATGGCCATAGTAGATCTTGTCATCTCTGTAGTAACACCAAATGAGAGGGGTTCAAGTATTTGTTCTCAGATTTCAAAAAAATAGATTTTTTTATTTTTCGTTCAAATTTTCTTGAAATGACTTGAACCCCTCTGATTTGGTGTTACTATATAGATGATAAGATCTACTATGGCCATTATACTGCTCAAAATTTCAATTTAAACTATTTTAAAAAAGGAAAAAATGTACCTTTAGTGGTCATTTGTAATTCCACTTGGAATGCCACTTGGAATGACACTTGGAGTTTCTAATCCAAAATCCCATGTGGAATTCCAAGTAGAATTCCAAGTGACTTTACAAGTGTAAATACAGATGAAATAACATATGTGATTACAAAATGTCAATCAGTAGGGTAGGTAGTTATGGCTATAATTTATAGGTATAATTATAGCTATAAATTTTTAACTGAGTATACTTTTTATTCCAAGAGAAAGATAATCTATTTTTAAAAATGTAATAAATTTATTGTAATTGCTACAACAAAGTTGAGGATTAACTTTTTCTCTTCAATACTTTAATGTCGGTATCGAAAGCCAGCAGCACAAATAATTTCTCACCTATTAACACATTACTCAAAAAATTATGTACATAAATTCTTAAAATATAAGTTACTACATATGAAATTAAATTTAAAAAAAAAGTATTTGATTTAAATAAGAAGTGGAAAAACACGTTCCTTAACTAGTATCAGAGATTGTAAAAAGCAATAACTTCAGTACTTAATAACATCGATGTTAGTTTCAGATGTACCTTTATGAGGACGTCTATTCTTTCCCATGTATCGAATCCACTCTGGCCAAGTGGGTAAGACACTTGACTAGGGATTCTCCGGACCAGCTTCAAATCCCTTTAGTGGAGGTAAGATCTTTTGCTTAAGCTTTTTTTTGTATTTACTAATTTATATTAGCTATTCTAACAGCTATTATGCACAAAAAGTTTTTAAATTCACCATATATGTATCTAGATAGTAATTTTTTTATTATTTTTATACCAGATTACCACGACAGCCTACTTGGCCTAGTCGCGGGGGCCACCCACTCACCATCTATGTGTGGGGGTGTATTGCCACACCCATCTCTAAACCTTTTTTTCCTCGCATCTTACCTGAATCCATGGGCACAGTATGAGTATCTTCGGTGGAACACCTTGCCAGTCAAGCTGACAATCTCTGCACCGATGGTGCATCGGGTCCACTCACCACTGTGTAGCCTTTCCCCGGAGAAGTCTCCGTTATTCCAGGACGTCCACTCCTCGCTGCACAGTGGGGAGTATAACATACATTGTTCTAACCTCAAAAAAAAGTCCGATTCTTGGTTATTTTCCAGAAAAATCAAGAAACAGGCTCAAAAAAAAAGTAACAACTGAAAAACATGTAAAAGTAAATACATTGATGCCATTATACCCAAATATTAATTTTATACTAGTTTTATTTCTTATACTGACTCAACATAACCTCAATACACGCATGAAATGAAAATATGCTACTTTGTTTTAAAAAATCATTGTAAATCGTCCTAAAAAAATTAACATATGAATTATTTTTCCAGATACAAACATAAATCCCAGAACAAACCACTGTAGAATCGGAATTTATACTCTTTTCCTGTTTTATAACCTTAACAATGATTTAAAAACAGGTTTTTGATTATCTAATTATCCAGCGTTTTTATTATATACACATTTCATCATCACTCTCATCAAACTCGTTGAATGATTCTAATTCATCGACGTCACTTTCACTATTGTTGTAGATATAGTTCTCTTCTTTACTGCATAAATAGGTATTGTTTAACACAATTTTTTTTACAGTAAGGCAATATTTTTAAATATAGAAGAAAATTTCCTTTTTTTCCTAACATAAGTTTTAATAATTTTTGAGGTTCTAAAACAGGAAAATAATATAAATTCCGATTCTACAGTGGTTTGTTCTAGGATTTATGTTTGTATCTGGAAAAATAATTCATATGTTAATTTTTTTAGGACGATTTACAATGATTTTTTAAAACAAAGTAGCATATTCTCATTTCATGCATGTATTGAGGTTATGTTGAGTCAGTATAAGAAATAAAATCAGTATAAAATTAATATTTGGGTATAATTGCATCAATGTATTTACTTTTACATGTTTTTCAGTTGTTACTTTTTTTTTTGAGCCTGTTTCTTGATTTTTCTGGAAAATAACCAAGAATCGGACTTTTTTTTGAGGTTAGAACCATGTATGTTATACTCCCCTATAATTTTCCTATATTCTGCATTAAGTGAACTACAACATCGAAAAAGAATTATCAATCTATCTATTTCCGTATGCGAGTTCTACGATTTTGGAACGAAAAAACCCGTTTTCGCCCACTGTGCGCCGGTTAAGCTGGCGCTCTCTGCTGAGGCATCGGATCCAGGCTAATTAGCACCCCCGGAGAAGCTCCATGTTTTAGGGGCCACTCCTCGCCGGTAAGGCCGGCGATCCCTGCCCGACGCCTGGCATCAGGTCCGCTAATCCCTACCATAGCCCTAACACTGTTTCGTATTCACTCAGGACCGAAAACCTGTGGGGCAAGGAAAAAACCCTGGAATTACTCTGAAGGAAAATTCCACGGAAAAACCCGTCCTGAAACAGCCGGAATTTCATAGGAACTTTTCCCGATGAAAACAGTTTTTGAAAAAATCTGCATTCACCGGGAATCGAACTCACGACCCCTAGAACTGCGTTGTATCAGTAACAAGCACGCTTACCACTGCGCCAACGCCGCTTCTATCTAGATAGTAATTAAATACGTTTAAACGACTGATACACGAATTCTTATAAGAACTTACATAACAAAATTACATAAGATCTTAAGTAAGTTCTTGGTTGATAAGCAAATGGAAGTACAAGTTCTGACACAAGTTCTGTGAAAAGAACTTATATGAGAACCCACGTAAGAGCTAACATAAGAACTGACATAAGAAATTACATAAGAAATTACGCATGAACTTATGTAAGACCTTGTGATAAATTTCTAGCTGGGATATAGCAGTTTGATCTTTTATGGGACTGCTATAGCGTATTTTGAGAATAAGCACTGCATCGTTACAATATACTCGTTATTTTGCTGAGTTGCTGGTAACGGACCCACTATGTCTAAAGCGTGTTTAGCAAAAGGTTTGGCAGGTGTATCGGTGATAATTAATTTTTGTATGGTTTTAACACGTATATATCTTCCTTCTGATGTTCCCAAAAGTATTAGTGTTTTAGTTTGTTCTAAGTATTATTTACACCTTTATACCCTCCTATGGCGGAGTTGTGCATTTCCTTAATAATGTTATGTCTTTCATCCTGCGGCGAAGGATGCTGTATTATTTTGGTTTGTAGGATATGTTTTTGTAAGATCTGTAATATTTTGTGGAACTCGACATTTTCTAATTTGGTGGTTCTAGCAATACTGACTGTTAATATATTTTTTTCTATTGATATTTCGTTGAAGGTAATTAGTGACTTATTTAGCACTGTTGTCAAATTTGTTATGCTTTTTTTGTCTTGGCCTCTTATAGGGAAAACGATATGCAAATTGGTGTTATGTTTAATTTTTTGAGGTGTGTCGATTGTCAATTTTTTTTAGCGGGGTAATTTGTTTATTGTACGGATGTCTTGTGCCCCGTCATCCAATGGTTGGCCAAGGTTGTCAGTGAAGTAAAAATTATTGTCTTGTCTCATGTAGATCTTTTCCCCTGAAAAAATTATTTCATTTTTTTGTGTGATTAGGGTGGATGAGTTAATATTGTTATTATTGTTATTCTGCGTATTATTTTCTTTGCATTCTCCTAGAATGGATGCTTTGCATAAAGGTAGAGTTTGGAAAAAATTTTCTTCGCCGTTATGGGGGATCTCGCTGCTGACTTTTATTAGTTTTGTGATGGGTGCTTGTCGAGTGTTAGGTGACGACTTGCGTAAATTAATAAATT
>NW_019379722.1:14341-121827 GCF_000648655.2 Copidosoma floridanum
ACTGTAAGAGCTGTATAAATAAAATAGTAAAATACGATGATCTTCAAAAAATTCATCCTTGTATTCCAATGCAATTAGAGGATTATCATTACATTGTAAAAAAGTATTTTTTATAATTTTTTAAGATATATAGAACACTTGTGCGTTTGTGCTTTTTTGTAAATAAATACTCATGTAAAATATAATATATAATAACGATTGACTTCATTTATTGGTCTTGATTATCTAAGAAAACGATTTTTTTTACTTTTTAAATATAAATAAATAGGAATTTTCATGACAATGTTTTGTGCAGTGTTACATAAAAAAATTTTATAATATATTTTTTAAGAAACAATTTTAATGGGTATACCCATAACCATGCTATAGCAGTGTATATCTAATGCATCACTCTAATTTGTATACTATGGCAGCAGTTACCCAAGCTCTGCACGCGCTGCCGTCCCACAGAATCGGACGGTGGATCTCCCAAACGCTTGGTGCCGCTATTTTCCTATTTTGGGGAGCCTGGCCACCCAAAATAAGAGAGCAACCGCACCAACTCATTGGGAGCGCTGCACGTGTCAGTTTTGAGAAGCTAGCACTTCCAACTTTTTTTCAGTGTGGTACGCGGCTGGTCACGATTCGGCACTCGATGCCACATCTACATGTATATACAACAGGTACCCTGTACCCCATTGCCCGTTCGCCGGTTTTACAGTTAAGTGTACGTGTACAGATGTGCAGGGCTTCCCATTGCAGTAAATTTGCCCGTAGCGAGGTCGCTTTTCGAGCGTCCCGTTTCGGCGGTGTTTCGTGAGCTGAGAGACTCGATTTTTCGGGTCTGGAATCGGGGAGAGAACTTTTACGCCTTGAGAAAAAAGATGCTTCGCTTCGGATGCCACTATTCGTGCGTTCGACGGTTACTTTGAATATTAATTGTGTCATCGTATAGAGATACTATAGAGGAATCTAAGACATAAGTGTACCATCGAGTAGAAAAAAATAATTATGTTCCATTTAGAAATTAGATGCTGCATTCTCTGTTCGTCCTGAAAATTCTTTTTTTTTTCGTTGACTTATTACAAACAATTTGTTGTTTACATTTTTTCTGCGGTAATTAAACGCATCTTATTTTATTTATAAGCTTTGTCTCACCCAATAAAATTTTTAATCTTGTTTTAAACCTCACCTAAGAGCTATCAGGTCTTGGAGTGTACTGTTGTATTGGGCTCAGGCCTGAGAGCTTCCAGTTTGTCCATCGGCTGCTTTCTATGCATTGTACTGGTTTTGGCTCTTAACTCTGGAGCAAGACTTTTTTGCGACGCGCATAGGTAATCTGCTACGCATTCTGACGTATTCTCATGATTTACTTTTTCTTCGATTACGTCCAGAGATCAAAAAATATTGACTGATAAAAGCGGTTGGCCATTGCAGATAGGGCTAGTAAGTTACTCTTTTATTTTTACCAAGACATTTTGTATTACTAAATAATTGAACATTTGACTAAAATTCTCCTTATGCAGTATTATTGTAAAAAAAGCGATAGAAATTCATGGCCAACTGATCTGAATCCATCGAAAAAAGGGTCTCTGTTTTCCTAAGTACCGTAGGAATCTATTATTTTTCCTCCATGTGACTTCCCCACGTGCTTCTCGGACTACACTCTCCTCCTCGTAGTTAAATTGCTGGCACATCGATAGCTCTCCAAGAAGGGCAACAAAAAATATCTCGGACTTTGCATCCACACCTTGTGGTACAAGAAACTGCATCGGCAGAATGTGTAGGTACGTGGGAAGCGACGACGCTTTTCGCGCGAGAGTGAGTACTTTACACCGATAGCTGGAAGGCCTTTCGCTTGCTTCGCAGAACTACGGGGATGGAGCATCGTTGGCTGCTAGATTGCTTTAATTTGTATGTTGTCAAATGATTGTTATTTTCACAAAGTTATTATGTCATTTTCTCAACTAAGATTACACGAAATGATGACGGCATTTTCAGTGTTTTTGCGAATCCCATCCGATTCTAGTGATTTATCATTGATACAAATGATGGACGTTTGCTACGGGACTCTGATTATCAGGTAAAGTTTTTCAATCATACTGTGGATGGAGTGCTAAACTTGTTTTTTTAATGATCAACGACTCAGCTTTCATACAAGAAATTAATGACTTTATTTGTGACGTTTTAAATGAAGAACTTTTCTCACGTTATTATTCGTCATCATCTCATTTCAAATATTAAGATAGATGTTGATGTAAAATTTAACTCAATTACGTAATAACTGTTAAATGTAATTTTATGCTATACATCTGGCAGGTTTAATAAAATAAAAGTTTTTTAGTTAGCATTTTGGACTTAAGGACGTTCGGTAGTGATTGAATTTTCCAACGAATTTTTCTGAAATTTTGACCAGACGTTTTTATTGTTGTTACAATAAACCAGTCAAAATTTAAAGAGGTTCCTCTGTTTCGTTTTCGAGATATTGAATTTCAAAGTTAAGTCATTTTAACACTGTCGCTTATGGGAGAACTGACTAAATCACAGTTTTAAGCAAATTGGGCCAGTGAATTTGGCCAATTTTTTTATATGTTACAGATAATGTTATTAATTTGATGTATACCAAGTTTTGCGACGATCGTCTGATTCGTTTATAAATAAAAAATTAAATAAAAGCTCGACCGAAACGCAACGGCAACGTCGCAAGTGGCGGGAAATTCAAAATGTTCCAGGATGTTGATCAGTAAATATCTCAATATTATTGTAGATATTTATGCATTCAAGCATAAAATACAAGCTTACGTGTGTGCATGAGTGTATGTACAGAACGCCCACCCCTTCCCATAAAAAACAATAAATGTTAATAACACGCTATTACTTACACATTAATTACTCATTTATTCATTTTCACTACACTTTTATATTAAATCAGTAACAAATACTTACAGCTTTATCACAAAAACATTGATACACGAACGCTGTCGTAACCGACGCAGCACGCAGCAGACGAGCAGACAGTGTAGAGTGTGCAGAGACACCTGATGCGTGTACATGAACACTCACACATTTAAGACCCGTACGACGTTGCCAAATCTTCATTCATCGCTGGTTTCCCCTCACCGCGCAAATGTTTCCCCCCGCTAACACTACCGAACGTCCTTAATTTTATCTGCTTGGATTTTTGATCTTTTTTGTAACAACTAACATTATTTGGTGTATAAGAATATTGGAAATTAATCTCATTTTATGGATGGTTACGTATTAACGCGAGTAATTGAATTTATCAACATTTCCCATCCATTACGAGATTGCCAAGGCAACTTGATTTTTTCAGTTAAAACTACGATTTGTAGAAAAATTGTCATATGTAGCAATTGAAAAAAAGTGCCACCTCGACCAGGATTTGAACCTGGAACTCTTTTCTTGCCGGGACAGTGTGTTACTTTTTTTTTTTTAAAGAACGTTTTATTCAAAAACAGGTACAGTAATGAGTATTACAAGCGTGAAATATGGCGTACAAAAAAGCGCTTTACAATGTTGGTTCTTATATACTAATTGGCATGAGTTTATGCTCTACAAGTATTTCTTGGGCTGTTATTAGCTTAATTTTTAAACTATTACATAGCATGGGTTTCTTTATTACACTTAACAGATTTTTGAAGGTCATGTACATATATTTACAAAGTCCCTCCTAATGATAGGAGCACCACTCTATGTGAGCTTAAGATTTTATTCAGCTGTTTTAATTATATAGCCACCAGTAGGTTTTGTTTTTGAATGTTTTTTCCTTACTATCTGCATCAGATAGAGCGGTGCTGTACTTGATGGGGGGGACGTGTCCGAGATCCCTTGGAATCTTTTTGTTTCTTTGGTGTCTGGACCAATGGTATATTATCGGAACATTGCTGTTATTTTGTATCAGTCTTTGCTTATCTAATAATAAAAACGTTTCTGGCGGAACTATTCCATTAGCTTTGCCTTTTTCTAATAATTCTATGTCTAAGTTAACTAATGTTTCCGAAATTGTATTATTATTTACAACTTTTTTAGCGTTAACGTAGTAGTTTCTACATAACTTTAACATATGTATGTCTATCCGAGGTATCCCTGCCATATTGTAGATGTTTTTATTACTAAAAAATTTTTGGTAATTATGTGCTGTATTCCTGTATGTGTTTAGATAGGCTCTCAAACATTTTCTTTCGAATATCCTAATTCTTTCCATTGTGGAGGCACTTTGATTAAACCATACTGGTACGGCATATGTGATTATTGGCCTGATTAGTAAACAATAACATATGACCTTAGCTGTTTTGCTTAAATGTTTATTGTAAAATAAGTTTCCTAAGGATTGAAATGCTAGGTTACCTTTGTATAGTTGTGTGATTAGGTGCTCATGTAACCTTAACAGATAATCGATTTGAACCCCTAGGTATTTTACTGTTTTATTGTGAGGTATATCTATTTTTTATCCGTTATCCCCTTTTGTTTGAATCTCAAAATCTTTCCAATCCCGCCTTTCAGATCTAATCAGCCTGCTGTGATCGAGCCTGATTAGGATCGATTCGCACTTAGGTGCACTTATTTTTAAGAACCATTTTCCGTAGTAACAATTCAACAGTCTTTTAACAATGATTTAACAGCTTCCAGGTCATTATCATCTTTTCTTATTTTTAAGTCTGATGAAGTTTCACCACTCAGCATACATGCCCGTTTGGCTGCAGCCACCCCAGGAGAATGGACAAGGCCTGTTTGCATTTTGTTTACCACTTGGGCATATGATCTTTTTGTAGTGGGCAGCCCTCTCATCAATGCTCCTTTCTGAATTTGTTCCGAGATTTTTTCGATTTTTTTGTTTTTTACCATCTCATCCGCACTCCTGAGGTAGGCGCACCCACGGTAATTAGCTGGGTGGTTCTCGCTATAATTGGCGCATTTAACCTTATCCTTATTTAGTATCTTATCACTAGAGAGAGTACATTTACCAGGACCATGCTGGTCGCTACATTTTACACATGTATTTAGCAGGAAGCAATTCCTGCTGGAGTGTCCTACACGCTGACAGTTAAAACATTGAAATTTTAAAAACTATTTTTCTTGAAATTTTGCCATACTACAGTTTGACGTGTAATCAGCTTAATTTTAAATAATTCATTTGAATAACTGTTGTTTGTTCGATGTACTAAAAGGATGTTGTTTTTATTATTTTAAGTTTATAGTTTCTCTACTTTTATCATTTGTACGTTAGTAAAATCCAGACTAGTTAACTCATCAAATATTTGTTTTTCTGTAAAAACGTCATTAATATCCATTAGTACCACTAACTTATTTTTTTCCAAAGCTGGAGTGAAAGTATAAAAATTCATCATATTTTCTTTTAAAACCATTTTTATTTTTTCGAACGTACTGATGTTGTTGGAGCGAATGGGTTGCTCCCCGTTTCGATAATGTAAAATCCTAAAGTGTTTAATTTGGCTTTCTACTAACAGGTTAATTATTTTTTTCGGATTATCATCGTATGCGTATATGGGCGGCATTTTGTCCCGTTTGTTATTATTATTATTTTTTGTCGCGTTTGAATTATTGTTGCTTCTACCTTGTTCAATAAAGCCCTCCTCGTCATCGTCAGAGTACGGCTGTGAGTTGGCGTCCATCTTGTCCTCAAGTTTATCATCGTTGCGCATGGCTTTGTATTTGTTTAGGCTGAGCGGGATTTTTGTTGGAGTCTTTCTGGCGTCCAATATGGCGGCTGTAGCCTGCTTTGCATGATTGCGCGGGAATTTCCAACAGGCTTCTTGCGCGGATTTGGCTTCTCCGAGTTTGTTTTCTTTCTCTGTCTTTCTCTTGCTAGTAGGGAGAGACTGCTGGCTGTTTGCGTCGTCACCTTGTTTACACACACCTGCTTCCCCTGATCGATGCTCTCTTGTTTGCACGGTTGTTGGCGGTCTGTTGATTTTTCTGTTGCTTGTCGTTGAGGTGTTTGGGGCTGGGTTAAACCTTGGATTTTGACTTAGATTTTTTATGAACTTTTGTATGCTTATCTCCTCTCATATTGTAATGAAGGTCCTTGGAGTGAGCTGTAGTGAAGCCTCTTTGCTGGGTTTTTTATTTTTTTTTCTGTGTCGGCTTCCTACGGGCTTCTGTTGGCCATTTTCCTTTTTTTTTTTTCTTTGTGGTGCCCGATGCCTGCGGGGGGGGGGTCATCCGACCTTGCTTTACCTTTCTTTTTCTTTTTTGCGAGTGCGGGGCAGCATAACTGCACTTATCGCTAGGCTACATGTTACTTGTCACAACAGCGGAAATATTGACGTTAGCCTTTGTTTCGACTGACTAGCCGTAGGTTAATTGCACTGAACACTAGTAAAACAGCAAAACAGCAAAACAGCAAGAAGCTATCACCACCTTTACTATTAGATCCGATTTAGCGGACAGTGCGTTAGCAATTTCGCCAGCCAAGTTCAAATCCTGGTCTAGGTGGCACTTTTTTCAATTGCTACGTACGACAATTTCTCTACAAATCGTAGTTTTAACTGAAAAAATCGAGTTGCCTTGGCAATCTTGTAATGTATCAGAAATGTCGATAAATTCAATTACTCAAACTAACATTATTATTGTAAAATAATCGGAGTCAAGTAGAAAGTTAGTAGCTGACTAACAATTATCTGAAGCACAGCTGTATGATCAACCTTCCAGTCATGAATTCAATTAAACCTTACATCCACAAGCATGGAACGCACAATGTTAGTTCCATAGACTTGTCGTGGGGTACCATTCAACTCCTACATTTTCCTGATAATACTGATTTTTCCTGACACCAAAAATCACTGGTTGTTATGGATGTCGATGTTGCGATGCAATTGAATTTTTTTCTACTGTCACCTTGGTTCACCCTGGATAAATACATTAGTACAAAATTTACGAACAAAGTGATTGGATGAGGCAATGATAATGAATTCTTACAGTTATCACGAGCTACACTTCACTCGTACTGATCTTCTACAAAGTCATAGCTAAAATCACACAAACTCACTCTTTAGAGGCCATGTTGTGTCAACCTACAAGATGTATACACAACTGTGAGAAATACATACACTTTTTCTGCCACTTTCCGCTACAAGGCAATTCATTTACAGCACCGCTTTCTACTTAATTATCGTTCGTTGGATTGATATTGTAAATACACGTGTACTCTATTCACCTAACATTATGTACACGCGGAAAATGCACCGTGGGAGTGCACCATACAATACCATAAACGTACACAATTCGAGAACGCAAGGGCGCTTTGATTCTCTCCACAACGCCATGCCTTGTTATTATGCAGTCCAGAACATATCGTAATTGCGTTACGCGCATATATACCGAACTATTTCATTTGAACAAACACGTATAGGTGACTCCACAATTTTGAGAGTCAATCAAACTTCTAATCAAACTTGCTTTGTCTTTCATTCGGAAAAGGTTACCGGCATTTCTAACGCTTCCTTGTCCTTGTACACCTCGTTGGCGCTGAAAACGTATCGTATGGAATAACGTTTGCTTTCTCGCAACCTACACCAAAGATTCGGAGAACTCTCGGACTATTTCTCAGAAAGCCCGTATGGTATATTTATTAGCTCCCGAGCGAGCCGCACCCACACGTCACGAGAAAAACGGTCCCGCGCGCGGGTAGCTGCACCGAATTACCGGGTTCTCTCGACTTTTTCACGCTCCGCGTTTCGCGCTCGCACGCGTGTTCGCGACAGAGCGTGTGACTACATGAAAGGGACAACTCGTAATTAGGGGGTGCGGTGTGTGCAGACCAACGGACAGACAGAAAGTGAGAGGGAAAGTATTTCGTGTGCGAGTATACCTGATGGGTATACGAAGTACACGCGCCTGTATGCAGGAACCGTCGCTCGCTCTTCTCATGGCTCTATTTGCATGCACGCTCGGGGAGTTTGCGTGACTCGGGCTGTCACGGACTAGGTGAGTAGAGTAGCGCATATTTGCTCGCGATCTGTTTAATGTGGGCAACTGCGCGCTTGTTTATACGTATAGATATATGGTAGTATGGCTACTAGGGGTTTATACTGCAGAAACGGATTTTGCGTTTTATGGATAGGAAATTAGTGTGAAGGTACAGTGGCGTGACCCCTGTGCCTAATTCTATTGGTTTTTCGATGTTCTACAGAATCAAGTTCAATCTCCCGAGCTTTTATTTGAGAGAAAGGGGTGGTAGAATTTCATGAACAGTGTAATGGATGGCCCTTGAGATGGCCTGGTATTTCGTCCGTATATTTTGTATTTATCAAATATGAGTATTTAATAAATGTCACAAAAGACCACATTACAATACTTTTCCCTGTTTTTGTGTACTTAGCTAAACTAAGCTAAAAAGTTTATTTTTGGATAAATCCCGGATATTTTTACCCAAATGTACGAAGTCTAAGTTGCTATGTAATTTAATTTTTGATTCAATAAGAGAGCAAGAAATTCACTATTTGCAACGTGTGCTGATATAGTTATTTAGATCTACTAATTATTTCTATCGATGAAGAAATCCGATAATACAACATCGAAGTCTTATTGTCCCTGTGCCTAAATGGCTATTCCAAGTAAATCTAGGTGTCAATTTAATTTTTTTCATAACATTTTTATCTTTTTATTGACTATCCGTAATTCTTATTTTTGGCTGTCAGAATTTCATTTTGTTATACCTTAGTTATTCGATAATCTTAACACTTTTCATCATCAATTTAATTTTCATTGCTTTTTGTTTCTGAACCAATTGTTTCTAGACATAACACTTTCTGATTTTTGATCTACCCTCGCCAATATGTATCATAAGCAGAAACCGTAGAGAGTTCGAGAGCGTAATGACTTCTTTTCCTAATAATCAATTGAATTGGCAGCTTCCACTCAACCACTCAAATGTATAGCAAGTTTGTTTTCCTTTCATCGTTATTCTCGAGTGCTTCTGAAAAATTCGTGCCATTTCCGTTCAATCTGCAACAGATTGGTTCGTTTTCGGGGGGGCAGTCTTGTGGTTGGACGATCAGTTGAATACTATTATTAATAGACCACGTGACCTTTGAGCGTGATACACGGACGCTTCTATTTTCTCAAACAAAAGATCGACTAGGGGTTCGTGACAGTGCTGAGAGAAACTTTTCATTGATGTTGAAATTTTTGCTGTGATTTTAGAGTTAGTAATATTGTTAAATAACACCTATGTCATAGAGTGAAATGTAATGGGTGGTTAATAGGAAATTAAAATTTTCTCTTTCTTCTGATAACCAACCAACGAGAAAGTATCTCAAGTTTATGAAACAGTGAAATTTCACATAGAGAAACATATTTTTATAGTTAAATGAAAAATCAAGCGAATTTATGATCAGGGTTTTGCGTTCAATTTCGGAGAATGCTAAATACAATTGATTTGAAGTTGATTTAGTGAGATTGTTGTATTATGCGTAACTATTGTATTGCAATTTCGTTATGTGTAAGTCTTTTAAACTTACTGCTGGACGCAGACCTTAAATCTACGACATCGGACACAGACAAAATAATGAAACAAAGACTTAACAAGGTATCTACCCAGAAAAGGTAGACGAGGATAAAATGCGTAAGAGATGAGGGAGCCGTGTTTTTTGCTTATGATACATTTGGCTTCTGCTTCTTTTAACATCTTTTCTTTCTTTCTTAGCTATCTCAGTTTTTCCTCCACTTCTATGTCTTTCGGTGTCTCACTCACCATTCTTCACCAGCGGCGATGTCAACGCATTAACTGAATGGCTGAGACTCGCAGTGCTACACAGCAACCAATCAAGCTCCTAGAAACCACACACACTTCTGAAATCTTTGGCAAAACTACGTGAGAATTTCCACCAAATTAAAATTCAATCTCCCAAAATGAGCTCAAAAAAACAAAATAAAAATAAAAAATTCTTTCCTCTATATTTTAATACCACCAACAACAAATGATTCTAGTTTTTCTGCAACATTTCGTTAAAAGTTGCCACAAGTATTCCCTTGGATCGCAACTGTAATCAACATTTTTCTACTCGCTTTATTTCGTCATCCTTTATTTTAGTAGTGCCGCGTTCAAAATGTTACCTAATTGCATGCTACCCCTGCGAATAATAGAAAAAGTCTCACAAAAACCACTGAATAGGATATGTCACTGCAAATTTATCACAGAATCTAGAGTAGGATGTTTGGTACTCTTGACGCGCGTGCATCGACGTCGAGCTTTCGTTAAAATATCATGAGTATATATGTTGGAGAGTTGCCTTCACCTCCATGGCCTCAGGGGGCGGCCAGTGCGTGCGTAGGCTTTACCCTTGAAATCCTTGAATGCACGTGCTTCTTTAAATATCTACTCGTGATTTTGTTGGGGTAAATTTTTCGTACCTATCTGGTACAAGAATTTTCGTGGTTTTTCAGACTATTGAATGAAATTAGTCGTGAAAATTTGGTACTCTCTAGAATTCCTATTGTTCGATTGCTGACTTTTTTCCCTTTTTGGTATACCTTCTCTTGCCCTGATCCATCGGTATGTAATACTAAAACGGTTGATGAATAAGCTGTATTTAAATGATCAAACTTATAAATACATGTCTAATACATGGGATTATTTAGCCTTATAGTATTAATATTTTAACGTGGCTAGTACTTGTATTTTTGAACAGAAGACGGCGAATCCTATTTTAGGAAATCGTAGGTGATATGTAACATGAGAAATTTAAAGATGCTGTTATTGGAAATTTGATAATTGTATGCAATTGAAAATGCCACGTAGAAATCATTCTACTTACATACTATTTGTAGATCTTTATTTTCATCCAAATTTTTTTCTACACGTTTTTATTGTACAGTTCAATATTATTTAAAAAAAAATGTGAATAACCTTTTTTATATGTTCAATGTCAGTATTCAATTGATCATATTGTGACATTCCAAGTCAAACTAGCCTAGGATTAGAACCAGGGTGTATAAAAAATTCATTTGTTAATTTTAAAAATTAGATTCATTGTAATGATAAACGAATGCATTGTACTAATACCACAATCGAGATATTTGTCCAGATAATGACATATGCAGGATAGTACGAAACTTTTCTAGTGATGGGTGAAGTGCTTTAGTGCTAGTGATGATAGAATGAGACGAATTTTTTCTGTTTCATATGCAATGAAAGTAATACAGGACAATAATTGAAGACAATTCAGCCACATGATGGCTCTGTTGGTATCGCGTCTGTCTACAGATCTTGATGGCTGGGGTTCACATGCCACTTTGGACAAAACTTTTCATTAATTAACAAGGTTTTTTCTGGATGAGATTTGAGCTTCAATAAACCTACCGATTTACCTACCGTTTCACCCACTGTTACTTAACCAACGCATGGCTGAATACACTATATAGTGTCAAAATGGTCATGTCCGAGTCCCGTAGGGGGCGATGATGAGTTAAAAAAAATTGTATACAATTCAAAGTGTATTCTCTAAATGACTAAGTACATCATACAGTGTGCAAACTGTGAAAAAAAGTGTTAACTATATTAACATGAATTGAAATAGTTCGTCTTCATAATTTTAACTCATTTTATACAAATTATACACCAGATTGAATATCAATTAACGGAAATCCGAGTGATTGCAATGAGAGATTTAGATGCATGCAAAATAGGGGCATGCAGTATCAAAGTGCGTCATCATTTGGGTTAACAAAGTAAAATGTGTAAATGTTAACAGGTAACTCTTCAAAATTTTTTAATTGTTGAGTTTCCCGAGATTAACGTCTTGTTGAACAGGAGGCTCTAGAAAAAAGCAAAGAGTTTAAAATTAAAAAAACCAAAAAATATCATTTGTAAGTGTAAAATACACAAGCCATTGAGTGGGATATGCATATGATTTAACCATTTTTAGAAATAATCGATATCTAGATGATATCCTTCCTATTTGACGAGATTCTAACAGTGTGATAGTCAGAGGAACTTTGTATATATTATAGCCAATACAGGCACCAGATAAGGCTTTGCTTAGTATTTTTGAAGTATCTCAGAAGTAGAACAAATTTTTTTGACTATTGCTATTGTTATCATCTTCGTCCTTTCCGGTATAAGTCGTGGTCAAGGTCGGACGAGTGTTTGTAGACACGATTCAAGAGCTATCTTATAAACTGTCAAGAAAACTCATTTATTCCGTTCTTTTTTTTTTAATTGAACATTATTAGTGCTGCTGCTATGGTAAAATTAATTAGATAACATGTAGTGAAAGTACATGTTTATCCGAAACACTTCATATCATGATTTATTTTATTCACGTTAGATTAAAAAAGAATAGTTGACTCTGTCTAAAGTGAATTGATGTATCATCAATTATTTTTACAGATGTATTTTTGATGTAAACGACTAATAGGTGACGATATATTAAAATAAATCACATAGTCGCACATTTAACGTGGTAAAAAAGCTTCTGAATCAGACCCCATAGAGCATATAGTATAAGTAGCGACGGACGAAGGGAGGGAAAAGAAATTGCGCATGTTTACGGCAAACGGAGAAAAAAATTTTCTTTTGAAAGAAAGAAAAGAATAAAACTAAATATCAAAGTAAAAAAAAAAACAACATCCTTGCGAGCTGTCGTAGGTCGTCCTGTTAAATACGTCACGACAGTGGCTCAGCTGTTTATCTGTTTCTTTGACTGTACGGAAAATTTTTAATTTCACGCTTTGTTCCTTCGTAATCGCTTCAACAGACATTAATCTTAGCTTTTGCTCACACATGTTGGTCACAAATGAGAAAACCGTCAGCTATCCAGAAACTCTCGGGAGATTTGGATAGTTCATTCCTTGAGTCGAAAATATATTCATGAACATGAACACGCAACCTATAAGCTAGAGACTCTAGACGTGCAGCGCAGGAGCAGACAGTTCATTCTCTTCTCCGGCTCCCTGTGCACACAATCCCCGTGAGAATTTTGCGAGCACTTGTATACGTACACGCACGGCGTATCGGTGATACACATAACCCACATGTACACCGCACGTAAGCCTCGCCTTTTGCTTTTGCTTCCGCATGGCTGCCGATCTCTCTGCTGTCTGGCGAAATGCACATTTTTTTCTTTTGATTCCCAACAGCTCGTGCCACTGCATGCCTTGGCACTTACCTACCGATCGAGTTAAATTTTCTCTGGAGATATAACGGAGGTCGGACTATCGAGGGGCACCTACGTACTTTCTACTCATGCCCGGGATAACGAGCGATCCAACTACGATTTAGTTTTTTATTTTTCTTTTTTTTTCTTTTTTGTCTTACTATCGTGGCATACTTTAATGATAATGTGCGGAGAACCTTGTAATTTGGGTGCGTTTTGAGTGAGACGTTACTATCGGTAGCGTAATTTTCGAGAAAATTTATGTGATCCGGTGAATGTATAGGTTATGTGCGTTTTCATTGCGAATTTTCTGCTCCTCTGGGATATAGAATTCGATATCAGTATTATTGGGCAGGTTATGTTTATTACGATTTTAAACTAATTTTATGGTATAGCATACAGTAAAAGTTTCACATTTATAACATGACAGAGTTAAGTAACATGTTATAAGTGAGGCACTTCGCAAGGGTCCAATAGTTTTATCCAACTAAAATAATAGTAGGCTGTTGGTCAATGACAATACAAACGGTCAACATGTATAAAAAATATCGTTGGTTGATCGTAGTAAAAATACTCATCGACTGACCATATTGTAAGATTCCACTGATATGCATAAATACATAAATACGTATACATTTCCATAAGGGACGAAAAGTAAAGTAGAAGAATGGCATTTTTCAACAATCTTCGAAACGTACCAAACCCTCGACCTGAATCCACTCCCTAACCGCAACTCTTTCCATCGATAACTTTTCATTAACCAGACAATCGCTCCTCCAGCTGTGCATGGTCTGACCTCCACAGCAACAACGCCAAGAACGTCTCCTGAGCGGAAGTTCGAAGCCCGGCAATAGTAGCAGGTGTGCGCACGAATACACAGCCTCGAGTCCCGGAAGCCCGCTCCGACGTTATACACAGCTGCAGGAACATTCGCCCGTAAATCATACAGCCGCGAGCGAAGCTGTACCCTTGTCCGCTTCGCCGTGTCCCGGAAACGCTGTTAAGACGAAACGAGTGTGTCGCTTTTCGGAAAACGCCCCAGCGATTGAGGAATTTCGTACGTAGGCACGCAGAGTGTAGTTTTCAAGGTTTTTTTTCCAAAAAATTGAGCGATAAGCGCGTACATGCGTGTTCTTTTTTTTTTTTGTTTTTTTTTTTCCTTTCTTTTTTTTATTCGATACGCAGCGCGACGTGTAAAGATTAATCGCGCGTACATAAATATCCAAGCGGAATATGACTTCATATGTTACTGGTCACTGTGTTTAGCCCAATCAGATACACATGTATCATAAACATGCGTGTATATATATCTTCGCGACGGATTTGAGTTATGACTTACGATTCGAGCTACATTTTAAATTTTTAGAGGACAGTAAGATAAACAAAAAAAAAAGCGTATAGAAGTAGCGCTAATGCAGAAGGGGAGAGCTTATTCATTGGTTTGAGACTTTTACTACGGGTTCATTGAACTTTGCAGTATTGCACAATTTGAAAAAATGAGCACTGGGATAAAATTTTATCCAAATTTTCGAACACAGTTCAATGCACTTATGTGTGAATATTATTTGGACATACAATAAACAGAAATTACAATTTTATCAAGTTCCTAGTGCTAATAAAGCTACGTGATACTGTAACAGTGTGCCAGAAAGCCGTCGAGATGGTTATCATTTTTATTTAGCGGCAATTAAAACTACAGCCCGACAACGGTCGCGTAGTAATTTAAATTTCAGAAAGCTCGGCCCTTCCGAGCTTATCTTATCTTTCCGGGGAAATCGGCAATCGATCGACCCCCCCCCCTATCTTTTTTTCAATCACAAACCATTTTATTGAGCCATGGCTCGTTCAATCGATGTTAATTCCGGTCATTAAATCAACTAATTGCGGGTTATTACCGTTATCCGATCGCCTAACCGATTCCTGCCGATCTGGCTCGTGGCTTTAACCAATCGGCAAAGTCCATCTCTCCTCTGCATGGGTGGGTGAGCGGAACAAGTGACGATTTATTTGTTGCCAATGATCTGGTCTCGAGATAGTGCTGATCCCGTGCCGATCTCCGACTTCCTCGATCGATCGTTTTGTCGCTTATACAACTTGCTTCTTCTAACGAATGACAGTGACGCTGATAACGCGTTGTAAAACTGGGCCATCAGATTCTTTCAAGATGATCAAGAAAATCGGTTGGCACAAACAGAGGTATACAGGAAATCGATTCGAAAGTTGGATAAAGTGAAAGAGCTGGGAGATACCGGCTGTGAGAAAAGTCGAGTCCAACAACTGTAATCTCATCGATACACTTTGAAACGTAATTTTTGAAAATAAACAAAACCTTAAACATTCAAATCATTAACCGTATTGACGAGTTAAAATGAAGCCCCATAAAACTTTTTTACTCGCCCTCACGTGAAAGTGTCTTTACAGACACATATGCAAGGCACACATCAAGACCCATAAATTTCGATGTATGAGTAACATTGTATAAAAGATCCAAAGAGATACGCACGACACACTTGACTTTCACAAACGGGGCGATTGAATCCGTAGGTATGGAAAGACAGTCATGGGCTGAGGTATCGTTCCATCTCGTGGGCAGTGAGAGCTAAGCTTCTGCACATGCGGGTAAACGATATCCCTGGAATTTTCACACAGTCCTTCGTGCCATAGAGTGAATTACTAAACACTGTCAATAACAATACCAGTTTAAGCTGATGCGGTGGTGGATCTAGATAAATTGTAGATTTTGAATCTTGTTTGAATTAGTACAAACTCTTGAGACATCAATTTTTCGTTTAACGATTGGGATACTTCGGTTGAACTATTTCCATTCAACTTCTTCACGATTACTTGCGGATTTTTATTTTTGCCGATGGTTTTATCAAATACAGCTTCTACATGAGTTAATTAGGCACCATCTTTGTTGCCAGTACCATCTTTTTCTTCTCTAAACACACGCTGTAATAAATAACTATGATCTCATAAGTTGGTCAGAATCACTGGTACCTTGCAGACGAAAAACAAAAACCACAATTAACAGATATGTGTTAATATTAAAATAATCAAATTTTTTCAGTAATACTTTCTGGTGACTGAAGAATACGTGCATAAATTTTAAAGTCTGAACAGTTGATAAACACAATTCTGGAAGCGAGCTTGTAAAAATACGTCGAACCACTAAAAATGATCTAGGATGGCAACTTATCCAGCTATATACGTTAAATAAATTTTTATAAATATTTATACAAAAATACTTAATTTTTAAATAGATTGGGAATGTCACAAAATCTTGTATTTTAGGATTTCATACTAATTATTTACCTTTAGGTATGTAATTTCATTTAAATAATGTGTAAAATTCACTTATCTTTTCAAGAGCCATGTCAAAAACTGCTATTCTTTTTCTAGCCTGTATTAAATACAAATAAATTAAATTGTAGTAAAATAAAAACTCATGAGTTTTTTTTCATGACTATTACTTTGAATTTTCATCAAGTAAACACCGAATCGGTTGAAATTAATTTGTGATTAATTATATGCCTAAGTTTAGATACTGTGGTTCATTATCTTCAAAAAAGTGCTGATCAGTAATGCTGCCTGTCCCCGCGAAAATCCACCTCAAAGCTGGCGCACCACTGAAAAACGATTCATCATCCGCGAATCCGCCACGATTTCCGCGAAACGGAAAACCCTTTGCGCACAAAAGGCCGGCCGGCGAGTATGGTGCAGAAGTAGGCGGCAGCAAGCCGAGCCGATCCTTATCGAAGTGCCGATCACGCTGCCGATCTTCCCGCAGGCATACTCCCCCGCGCGCGTGTACCGGCTCTCCCCGCACATAATGAGCGATAAATTATCCTGTATTCCCTTCCGTGAGCTGCTGCGGGTGCATTCCACGAACCAAACGAAAATAATAAAAGGAGGAGAGGCGCAAGGAGAAGAAAACAAAATGACGGGTGGACGTCGATTATCGACGCGCACCCTCGAGCGAGGGGGACGCGATCGGCGCTGCGTGTGTTTTTCTCTCAGCAGAGGAGACGGGGCATGCGTGTAGGTTTTTGTAGACCCTTAGCTAGGGAGACGATACAATTATTTCATGCGCTGGGGATATATTCTGCGTAAACAAATTTAATATCTTTATAAGATGTTGAAAGGATATGTGTTGTACATCTTGGAAACGAAGCTATCCAAGACATATTTGAGATGTCTTCAAAGATGATTACCCAAACAGTTACAAGATCTTTTAAAGATCTGTGTAAGACGACAAAATATTTTTAATAGATTCCATTGAAGGCATTAAAGAAATCTCACTTACATAATATTTTGGGGGTTGACGGGATGTTTATTTGTATATTTTAGTACTATTTAAAAAAAAATTCAAATATTGGGAACAATACAAATTTTTATCACAAGTCTTAAGGACTATACTTAATAATTGTGATAGTGTATTTTTGATGAATAAGTACAACAAGTACTGTTAACGTTAACTTTTTGTTATTTCCAGCTTGAAATATTTCACAAGTATAAAGCCTAACGCAACACAATATTTCTTTGTCAATTCAACAAATAAATAAATAAAAATAAAAATTATCAATGAGATATCTAAAAACTTTAACATTATGAGGTATAAAATCTAATCAAGTATCAGCTCTGTGTCTTTTTTAGTCATTTTTAGCTGTGTCGATAGATCTTTTTTCTTCGTCAAACTCTCTTTTCTTGTTTGGTTTATTATCTTTCTCTTTTTTCTCATACTTATAATTCTTTTTTGTCAATTCGTCTGTCTCTAGAATGTCTTCGCCTGTCCCAATATCGCTTATCATATTTTACTCTATCTCTACTATCTTCATCCTTCACTCTGTTGAGATGGCTTTTTGCCTAACCGTTTTCTGAACAAATTTTCTGATAAAAGATTTCTCGCGTGTACGTATCAGCTTGTGAAGTTTTAGACAACTTTTCCGTTGAAATGTTTTTTGACAACATTTTTAGGTAAATAGTCTTGGGTCCGTATGAATACATTCATGTGTTGTAAGTTTTGTAACCGTAATATAAATTCTTCCACATAATAACAAAAGTGGGAATTATGTGATGGTGCACTGCATGTTGCCGTTTCCATGATGCTGAAATCTTCAAATAGCTATTTTTAAACAATTTTGAAAAGTGTCATACGTTAGAAAAAAAATTTCTATTGATTTTGTAGCTGTTGTTGTTGAGTTCTATTTTCATATTGTAACAACGAATTATGTATAAATTCAGGGTATACAAACTGAGTTAAAAATTGAAGCTTGTTATTATGAGAATTACATAACTAAAAAATTGAAACTACATTATTTATACAACTGTATTAAATACGATAGATCACTTGTTAAACCTATATTGTTTCTGATTTTTTTTTTGGTACAAAAGAACTACAATTACTTGTAAGTTTCAAGTTACTTTCAATTATTGTCTTGGTAAAGATATTATTCATTGGCATTTATAATTTAGAATAAAGTCCCTCATTTTGCAAATAGGCTTTTTTGTAATTTTACGCTAAAGTGTTCTTCTTCTGTACTAAATTCATTTCAATATTCTGCTTATGGCCCAATTCGTCGGCTTAATCCGTCTCCACTTGACGATCTCTTCTCTCCCTCTCTTTCTTACAAGATGACTTGCTGAGTGTTGGGGACCGAAACAGCAGAAAAGATAATTATAGGTGCTCAGTAAAATTAAATCCATGCAGCTAAAATTCTAAATCGGACTTTTCAGATTCACGTCGATATACTCACATGATTAGGTATTATTAATATTTTTCAGTGTAGCTGTGTCTCCTGCACACGTTGCGTACCCACACACACACACACACAAAAATACTGCAACTCTATAGTTAAACGTGTTCCGCTGGAGATATCAATGGTACGAAGATAAGCGTTAGGATACTTGCATGATTTCTATGCCTTACGCTTACGAATTTGCTGCATTAAAGATGGCAACACGAGCATCGTCACAACCATGCAATGAGGCCGTGAAAAACTGGTGCGCTTTAAGTTTCACTCAAGGATTGGGAGTTATTATACATGAAAGAACCAATAAAGAGATGGGGACGGTCTTACTTGCACAAGTAAAAACTGCAAGTGAGAACATGTTCTGGCTAGGGTCGAGTTGTGCTCTGTAAAATAAAGCTAATGACTGCAATGGTCGAGTTGCGCGTCAGTCGTCCAAGGCTATTATGGTCGAGTTGTGTTTGCTGAGTTGATGATCCATGTCAGTTATCCCGTCACTGTATCCAGTCTTCGGACTGTCAGTATTAGTATGAATACTGGCATGTTTAAAAAACTAATGCTATTGTCTTTCAATAGCTTGTGAAATCCAAAAGTGCAGTTTATTTGTCGAATAAGTAGCTTATTTTTTTACTACTTAGGAACACTATAATAACTTCAAACAAATGAAAAAGTAACATATGTCGTGATTTAACAAATTTTAAGAAAAATTAACGTATTGAATGTACCTGTAACGTATAAATATAAAATTTACTGTTGAGAAAACAATTTTTACATTAGTAGATGTACTCTCGTCACAGGATGAAAGGAATCTTAACATTCATTACATATTTTAACGGAAGCAAATAATTACAAATGTTTAGGAAATTTTCCTTGAAGAATACATACCTACACATACGTAAAGTCACAATTTACAGATTATTGAAATACTAAAGTATTAGCAGAATAAAAAACATTGGAACGAATTTAATTGCTACATATCGAATTCAAAACAATACGTGTAAGCACTACAGGCTTGCGAATGCATATAAAGCAATGGTCTGTACAATGTGTAACTGAAAAATTATCATGAATCATCAACCAATGATGGGACGCAACTCGACCATTGACCTCAATGACTGGAACGCAAGTCGACTCTTTTTATCATAATGGGACGCAACTCAACAACTGCGGGCGTTGTTTCATCACAACAAGCGACTGATCAGTGCTCACAGTGTATAAGCAAATCATTACGTACAGAGTCTACTTCTACGAAAACGCACATCCCTACCAATGACGCAACTTTCTACACGAAGAAAAAATGTGAAAGGGAGAGGGGGTTGCAAATGAAAGAGGCAAGCGCGGCGTCGTTTGTTGACGGAATTGCATGGGATGCACAGTGCTGCTTCTTTTTCTCAGCCTTCGCATCCAGCCTTTTCTTCGCGTTACAAGTACACACCACGTGTGCGTGCGCGAGCTTTTCATCATTTTCCCGAACACTTCGAGTGGCTTTTGTATCAGCTCTCGGTCGTAAAGATCGAAGATCGACGTCGTAAACCGATCGAACGGACAATAGGGCAAGTCTAGCCCCAGCGCTTTTGTCCTCTCTCGCGTTAACCATCGGCGAGGCTTGCGGGGGATCCGACGCGCTATTCGATTGTGCAGGCGCAGAGAAATATGGCCCCTGTCGCTGCTACAGATTGGACGAGTCATGCAGGTATGCGGTTGTGGCGCGTTTTTATTACTCAATAAATAATCTTCACGATGGTCTGAGATGTGTGTGTCTATGTGGCCCACCGCTAACGATGTCGAGGTTCGTGGATTGCGTCGATTGATTTTTCGTTCGCTGATGCGTTCGTTGATCCCCGTGGCCTTGAGGTGCAATGCGTTCCTGAAGAGCCATACTCTATGTGGTTGAGCTTGCAAGCTTTTCTTCGTCTGTAGTTTTCAGGACTCAATCTTGATTGTTAAAAGAAAGTCGGTGATGTTGCTTTTTAAACTTTTTTGAGAGTAAAGAGCGTTTATTTTTTACTATTAACCTTCCGCATGTAGATCTCCCGGTGATAATTTACTTCTTTCTGAGATTGTACAATGACTTAAATCGACTTGACAAAAATTTTCATCTGAATTTTCATCTCAATGGGGGGTTTCTTATATTCAAGCTCTTATGCTGATTTTTCATACGCGTAAAAAAGAAAATATCGAGACTTGAGTACAGTACCGCTAAAAATTGAATATCTTTCCCAACGAAAGGAATGCTTCAGAATCTAATTTATTGATGCTTGATGTATAGCTTGTTATTTTATGCTCAGAGCTTTTTTTTAATTCTTAAATTTCGACTTTTGACGAGAAAGTACAAAAGAAAGCAAAGAATTGTGTATCTTTTTTTTTTTCCTTCAATTATTACAGTTTACCGACGTACAAGTGTATACGTACACTGACTTTATTCATTGGACATTTATACTGCCTTTAACATATTGTTTTATTATATTATGATACATTTTTCTTATTCTCCGCTATCATTACGTGTCTTCTTATATTTGCTTGTATCTTATTTATCTCTATATCACGCAGAACCGGTTGTCGAGAACTCTTTACAATTATTCTTATTTTTCAATTGCTTTTTATTTTTCTATTTATCTTAAAATTAAGCCTTATTCTAAGTCGGTTTCATGAATTCGTAACTTGGTGAGAACCATCAGAAAAAATCTGAGTGCCCCAACCGGGAATCGAACCTCAACCGCATATCTAAGTCTTCCCTTTTTCATTCCTATGCGGCTGTCAGTCAGAGACTGCAGTTGTTTCGTCGTCCCAAGCGCAATTTTCCTCCCCTGACTGCACCCTGTCACTGCCATCGTGTTTACATTTTTATCCTCTCCAAGGCAATTTCAGCGTCGTTGACGGCTGGTTCAACCTTGGGTACTTTTTCTCTGCTAACTCAGCTTCCCAACGTGATAACTCTATACTCCATTGAACAACTTTACGATGCTGTGGACCGTACAAAAGAGTGTTGTTTCTTTCATCTGAAAATAAAAAGGAATCATGAAAATAACTCTACGACATCGAACTTTTCGGATTTATCTTTGTAATAGATCATGTGAGAAAACTATAAATGTGAGTGAATTAAAACTACACTTTGCACGTAACACTCGCTATATCTGTAGAAAATGCGAGACACCTGCACGACCTTGACTGCTAATTTGGATACACTAACTTGACTGTTGTTGCTGATGTTTCTTCCTTTGCACAAAGATACTTTAATATACTAACGAACTGTGAGGATGGATGTGTAATCATTTTGTACAAGGGAGAAAGGACGGGATTTAATGAAAGTGTTCACAGCGATCGCATGGTTTGTTTGTGTTAATTAACGGGCTCGTGGGCACTCGTGCATTTTTAATACCAGCTGTTCGTTGTGGCTTTTTAGCTGCTGTCACGTGCTCATACTGTACCTCATTTGCATTTAAAGTGCTTTGGTTGTTTGTACGTGAGATTGTTGTTATTACTGCTACAACCATAATTATTCTGAGGACTTATTGATCGTACACATGAAGTAATGACTCCGAGTGCACGCTTTTGGTAAATACATTCATGGAGGTGGGGATAAAAATGAGGCAATTACAATGTTCTACCAAACATGACTTTTAACTACACGAAGTATAGGTTGTGCGACCAGGATAATGTAGTTCCTAGAAAGTAACACTTCTTTGTTTTCGAGTTGTGATAAATTATCTTCATTTCACTCGATCAAACAAAATGATACGGTTTTTCAATCGGGTGTACGCGATGAAAGCTACATTTTGTGAGCTAGGAATTTGATTGCTACAAGCATTTCGACGTATTTTAATGGCTGTTCATAATTTTAGAATTAAAAAACGGTTTCTTTGACGGTAGAAAGCCCATTACCAATTTTATTTGAATTCCCAATTCTGATCAGAAAAGTCATGTAACGAAGTCATATGCTTTCACTATATAACTTTTGTTGCTTACTTTGTGTGATACGTTTTTTTTTAAATTTCTCTAGGATACTCGTGAAAATCGTTATTTTTTAGTGTATTTTGCTTTTTTTTGAAAATATAGCGTATTTTTTAATATTCAGAGGTTATGTAGACGCATGACCATGGAAAATCATATCTGCATTATTGTAATTCTGTGATAAACGTAATGTAATTTTTCCCATTATTTTCCCCTTTTATTTCATGAAGGGATATCTAAGATATTAAAAATTGAGGTTACGTTTTTACATAATTTAACACCTCTTTTTTTGTGCAACACGATAAATTTCTTCCCTGTAGAAAGCCTGTAAAACTCGTTAGTTTTCCTCTATCTTGCTTCCTTTTAAAAATATGGCGTATTTCTTAATATTTAAAGGTTATGTCATATTATAAAAACCTGCTCAATCAATACTGATGGTCTACATCGATTTGCCGTGCATGCAGAATATTTGCAATATATTTCATTAAAATAATAGTATTAACTAGTGTTCGTAGCATTAACATTGACTACTATATTACATACACACGCGTGCGCAGGGGCACATGTATACACTTACACAATAGAACAGTAGATGTAGAAAGTATACACACTTTCATAGTCATACACTTACTTCTATCCATGATTCTGTACACACACCCACCCACCCAAACAACACGCACACACACACAGAGTGGTCGAGTATTGCACTATGGTGGCACCGAGTTGCAGTAAGGAAAAGGGCCCAATACTTGACCACTCTATAAGTACACAATTTTTAAGTTGATTGACCAAGAAAATATAATAACGATGAAAACTTAGCACTGCAATCGTTGGAAAGCATAAACAAACTACTTTAATTTATGGTAATGCAAATAAAAAAGGTTTGCCTTCTAAAATTTAATCACCTTAAAGAATTCACAAAAGTACCTTTCTTACCCCAAAAGTCAATTACCTAAATCGAGGTACATTTTTTATTTCTATGCATATGCAGATGACAAAATTTTACTTCTGTGTATGTGCAGATTACATAAATAATGTGGTTGAGTATTGGTGCCTGGTCGAGTATTTGGTATTGGGTCCTTTACCTTATACATATATGTATGTACGTACGTTTCTACCGTTTTGGTTCCCAACCGAGGCGTGTCTAAAGAAGTTCTCACTTCAAAGGTCCATCCGCGTATACACGTGCACATTGTGGATAAGAGATCAAATCCAGTCCTAAAATACACTCTTCAGGAATAATATTCACATATGCATGGTCCACGTAGATGCTATCTGCTAGGCACTTGGCTTCCACCACAAAATTAATGTAACGAACGTTTGCACGTGTTACATCGGGAGTGGAAAAAGTTCTAGAATTCACGTTCAGCCCCAACACTGGAATTAACGCGCGCGGATTTGTCTTGCTTGAGCTTGCATTACGCGGAAACTTTTGAAAAAATGCCTCTCGCTAACTATAAAGTTGAAGCTTATACTTCCGCCTCCCTCTCTCTTTCTCTGTGTGTATGTATGCTGTATGCGAAATCCAGTGCAGGTCGTACAGTCGTTCTTATCAGACAACGACCATGCGCCCGTACGTATACAAATAACGTACAGTTATATCGTACACGTCAAGCTGGTACGCGTTGAACCGCGGCTCTGCAGAAATACCATCAAATTCATGTACTTAAGAAGTTTCGCAAAAGTAGGGCTCCACCCTCTCGGGCTTCCGAGGAAGGTAGGAATAAGTTGAGTATGGGGCTGGAGAGACTAATAAGGTTGATGTATGATACACCGGCTGGAAATAATCAACGGTACTGGAGTTTAGATCTTGTGTTACCTTCTTTTTTTTTTTTTTTTACAAATTATTTTACACGCAATCGACGAAATTGTGACCATGACAATCATCGTGATTGGTCGACGAGATCTTCGTTCGACAACGGAAGGTGTACTCGATAATCGGTGGAGAAAGTGACGGCATCCATCTCGGTCCCCGGTGGAAACGATCATGAACGCACACCCCCTGCATACACACACACACGCACACTAGCCCGAATGAGATTCCAAGGCGGACGAACCGTTAGGATTCCAAGGCTCGGAAACACAGAGCGCGCTGAGAGGATAGAATATCCATCTACACGCAATTAGACGTGCCGCGCTGCAGGATATCTTTCGCCCACGCGGTGTGTTGCTCGGTGTATTTCCTTGTGCGTGTATGTGCGCGCGTGGGGCGAGCAATAGCTGATCGTTGTAGTTGCCTATGCACTCAGGTGTTTCGTTCGTTCGCTGTTGCTGATATGCTACCGGTGCGGCTTCGACAACAGCGGAAGTTTCGAATGTTTCGCGTTGTCGAGGGAGAAGATAACGTCGACGTCGTTAACGGGGAAAGGGGAGTTTATTGTACCCATGCAGACATACACACGGGTAGTGATTCATCGGTGTGTGCTCAGAGGTTGTAAATGGTTAATTTGTGAAAATGATACCTCAAATTGTGTGATTTTATTTTTGGTTGATGCTGTAATGTCTGGTGCTTGCTTTGGATAAATCAGGTTATTCATTTTTGAGGAATAAGTAAAGATATAACAATCTGTAATAGTAAGAAATTAATCAGCAAACTTATCTTTGAAAAAGTTCGACAAAAACATGAGTTATTCCAGTAGTTTTGTATCAAAATGAGATTAATCGTCATGAGACGTACACAAAAAAATATCATCTCAAAACTTAAGATGGGACAAATTATTTTAAAAGATGAACACCGGAGAAAGTACGTAAGCATTTAATGATGTAGTTAACGGTTAGACTTAAATTATTTTATTTTACAAGAAACGCTTTCGTTCTTTAATCAAAGATATACATTGAATTAACATTGTTCATAAAATAAATTTTAATTAAAATCAATCTCCCAATTTTCATTACAACAAGCGAATGGGTAACTAAAAGCGTAACAAGCTTCTGGTACTTATATGATAGTAATTTTTTACTTTAATGTATTTATTCTTAAAGACTTTGTATTAATTACCAAACCTAAATTATACGTAACTAGTTGTGTTAGCAATTTTTTTTAATCCTCTTAAGTTACGGTGAGACAAAATGTAATTTCATTAGGCAGTCTTTCAAACTCCTTTGGGCAGTCATGCAGGACTCAGTATACCGGCAAACTTTAATAAATGTCAGAAAATTCCTCGTCTACAAACGTTAAACAATATCGACTTAATTTTGAGTCGGTAGTATATGTAAGTCTCGCAGTTTTGCTTGTATCACTTAAAAATCTATTTCTAACTTTGATACCTTTTGTTTGAAGTATACCTTGGCTAAATAGATAATACCTATTACGTAATGAATTAAGCTGATACTTAACCATCTCAAAATTATTAAAGTAACTTTTATAAAAAGTTTGAACTGATTTGTTGAATATTCTAGTAACTATACAGTCGTGAGCTAAAGTAGAGGGGAAACCAAACCACGAAGATTCTTGACGAACCTTGTGTCTTGAAGGGATATAACATTTTATTTCCGACACATGCACCGCGAGCTCTTTATCCCCTAAAACAACTATCTTCATTATAGATTTGGGGTGTTTCAAAGAACATTTTTTTATCTTATATAAAGTATAGGTTACAGACAGCACATATCCAATGATCCAATCAATTTTTTGTTATCTGTAACGTAATTATAGTCATAGTGTTTTTTGGGCATCCACTATAAAAAATGTCTCGAGTTATTTCTTATAAAGTTTAGAAAATCTATTTCTTTTTAAGTATGTGTTAAAGTCGCATCTCCATATTTCAACTTAGTAATAACCATATTCATTTGTTCTTCATGTCGTTTTAAGGGTGCTTTCGTAACGCTCGGTGTAGCTTTGATATTTTGTTAGTTTTTTTGAAACAGTTGTTAACCAATTTTGCTATTTGTGCTCTCCAAAGGTGAAAACAAATAAGTTATCAAACATCCCCAAACATCCTTCACCCAAAAAATTATTTTATTTATTCCATAAAATTTACAAATCAAGGTTTTTTTCACTAAACGCGTGGCAAAAAAGTATGGCCAAAGGTTTACTGCTTATTGGAAAAGATTTTGCTACACACTGGTTTTAAAAATTTGATGATTGACAAACGTTCCCGTCTACTCCGACCACTCGTCCAAGTCAATCCTCTTTCGTGCGGAAAATTGTCTTTTCGACACTTGTTATGTAAATAACTATTTCATAATAAAATGCGGGAAATAAGTGTTTTCCACATGATTTTCGTGTGTGGTGCAGAGCTTTGGTACTGTTCATGAAGAATGTGTGTGGAAAATATTTTCCGATGTACAGCATAGGTCTTTTATTTTTTAGTGTCTGAAAAACATTATTGCAGTGTGCAAAGCAGACTTTACGAGAAAATATGTATTCACAAAATTACAAAAATTTTTAAAAACAACTATTTAAATATTACCATCTAGAATCCGAAATATGAAATAAAAAATGTGGAATTCAATGTAAAGTACTCGAGTGGACTGTCATTTCACTTGTTGAATTGTAGCACGATTACATTTTGTGAATTTTTAGTATAATTTAATCAGACAGTTAAATAACAGAAATGCATTAATTTTTGGCAATGTCTGAATAATCATTCGGGATCTGCAATAACATATTATAAAAATTAAGAAATTTAAAATGGTTATCTAGTAAAATGTTGAAGAACAAAAAATACTAATACATAAAAGTGAGGTATAACAGTATCATTCTTTTAAAGCTATATAATTACACATGATAGTAAAATTTTAAATAACTTTTATTGTATAATACATTTCTCTTATTGTATGATACATTTTTGAATTGAAATTATAAAATTTTGATAATATTCAGTTTATTAATTGTTCTAAGAAATGGGAAACGGAATTATTTTTTTCGAAGAACGCGGTTACTTTATTTGTTTGAAGTCAGGATGGCTTTGTCTCCTCTTACCGAGGGCTTAACCCTCTGGATTCCACACTGCTTTTTTTTGCAAACTCTTCCTTTTAATTCATAACTTAGATTGTGCTTCGGCCATTTGTGCGCGTCAATCATAACTCATGCGGGAAATCTTCTTTTCCACACTTGTAGCGTGGAATGACAAACGGATTTACTGACAAATGTGTTGAAAAAGTATAGATGTCTCTATTATACAAAACGATGTATAACAATTATCTATTTAAATGAATGAAAAAAGTATGTAGAAAGGACGAAAGAAAAAACATACCACTTTTTAACAGCATTGCTTCTAATCAACCCTTACGGGTACTGATGTCATCATCATCATCATAATATTATTATTATCACTATTATCATTACCATCATTGTTATTATTAGCATGATTATCATTATTTTTGACATTATTGTATAGCATTCATTAACTTGGTGTTGTCTAATGTTTTGTCGAGATAATACACTGTGATCTAAATCTTTTAATCTTATTTCATGTTATCGCAAGGGTCATTTTATTTCTAGATTCCAAAAAAATTAGTTAAATTGAGTAATTAGCTACAACTTGGTCCTTATACTACTGGTCTATTCCAATCGTTATTTGGCATGTTGATATTAATTAGTGTACTATTAATTTTATATTATTCAAGCCAAACAGTGATGTTCGTATCACTTCTAAAACCGTAGGAGTGGTAGGTTCACTAGTCTCATCGAAGTCCAGGTCGCTGTAGTTGTGTGACGATTGTGCGGTAATTCTTAAAAACCTGAAAGATCTAGCCGCCAGGGTGATCGTGGTATATATATATATATTACAAAATTTTCATATCTATATACATTTTTTTTTTTTTTTTTAATATTATAGTGCTCTACGTCCGGCTCCTTTGAAGAGGACACTACCATGGACACTTAGCACTTGGAAAAGGGACAAGGAAAGGGATGGGAGGCCTCCCATTAAAGGAGGGGGGTAGGGAGAAATTAGGCAATTTTTCTGTGAGAAAGTCGCCTATAAACCCTCCTCGAGGAGCATTGCGTAGTAAAAAAGCACATGTAAACAGACGTACTTGCCTAAAAAAGTCGCACTGGCCGGGAATCGAACCCCGGTCTCTCGCGTGCCGACCCACGACCTAGCCGACTGAGCCACCGCGCGATCATATCTATATACATATTATATTTTCTACCCACACCAGGATCGTTTGAATTCACCGTGATGATCCTCTCGATGTCGAGATGACTCAGGGTCCTGTAGTGGCGGCAATACCTGGACTACGCTGCGTATGAGAGGTTTCGGACTCTCTACCGGCTCGGGGCTAGTGCCCAGCAACGGGGTAGTAGAGGAGGGTGGTCTTCAGAGAGCGAAGGCACTTGGATTGATAGGAGTAGTCCTAACCCTCTGGGTAGGGTCGCCCCTTTTAGGTCCCGGGGGGTGTGGGGAGGTAGCCTCGAAGAAGTCTTCGGAGAATTGGACGGCTACGTCCCGGGTTTTGGGTAACTATAATAGTGCTGGCTTTGTTCGACTTTTGCTGAAGAATTTATTCTTTATCAAGATTAATTAGCTATTTTGACAGTGTATGCAATAGGTAGGTTAATGAAAAGTGTATTTTGAAAAACCCTGTAACATTGTTAACAAAGCCACTGACTTATAATGAAAAGCTAATCCCTCTCTTGATAAATTTTTTATTTGTCGGTTTTGATGCTGCTGCTTGAATCTTGACAAAGCAACTGACTTGCTAGAATAGTTTCTGACGTCAGTTACAAAGTAACGGATATTTTCGGTTTTTTTGAAACCGTTTTTAGGAGTCAATTCCAACCTGTTTACAGTTTTGCAAACAAAGTGTATCTGATTTTTATTGTCACATTATTTGATATACCGAGTCAATAGCTTTTACGAAATGTATTTCGCACATCTGTGACTACTGCCAGACCAGCCTTCAATAATAACACTTTACTAGCATAATCAGCGTTAAACCACCAAAATGCACTCATAGCCAACCGCATGCATGTCAGCCAATCGAGACAAAGCATCGCCACTTCTCTCTACTTACCACGTGCGACTACACACACACATGCGCGCGTGCGGAAACGAACGCTACGCAGTAATTTTGTGCTCCATAAAATTCGTCCTCGATGTGTGTTATATGTGAGTGCGATTTGATGCTACTCAAAGCCTTTGCTCAACTATTTTCCGCATGTTCGATGCGGTCAGGGTCAGATGGGGGTGGTTTTCAACGCATGGCTGAGACCTGCTTTCAGACTAATTGTAACTACGTATAATAGTGCTGGCTTTGTTCGACTTTTGCTGAAATAGGTCTGTTATGTCGAGCCATTGTTGCATCTTTAGCTATCAGTTTTTTGAGGATAGAAAGGTTAGAGGTAGTATTCGTCTCAATGGACTTAAAATGCATGCGAGGATTTTCTTTTAGTGTTGTGCTCCAGTACTCATTACCTCATGATGTACCAAAAATGGTTATTTTAATAAATTGCTAAACTCAATTGTTTAAAACATTTTTGTACATCGGTTACTAACTTTTGTGGTCAGAATAGTATTGAATAATGTCGTATTTAAAAACACATGGTCTAGAACGCAATTCCACCATACACTTTTAATGGCCAGGACATATCTACATTACTAACTGCGTCTAGAACGCACTTCCAAAGCTCATGTAAAAAAAAATTCTCATTTGCTTTTCGGATGATTTTTCCACCTTCCAATTGAAACTATCGATTTTTTGAAAATGTCCTTTTGCATCGATACACTAAATTTTTTCCGCAATCACTTCATTCGGATTAAATAACTGGTATACTTTTATTTATACTTTTAATCTGCACAAACACCTTTTACGAAGTATAATGAAATATATGATATGTTTTTGCTATTTTAAGGTTCAAGTTAATATTTTTGGTAAGCAAATTACAACAGAAACTAGCTGAGAAAATGAAATTTATCAAAAACACATCACAACAATTTTCATACAGTGAGTTTTTATCCCCTCATATGTTTTGGTTCCATCACTCGTAAATATGATTAAGGTAATCGTTGAAAAAAAGTGCCTCAAAACAAGTTTGGCTGATACTGATCGTTTACCATCGAAAGCGAACTCTAACCTACGTGACAAACGATTCGATCTGAGGTAACAATTCTTAGCGATTTTTGAATATGGCAGAAATACTTGTTCAAGCCGAGATTGTGTCTGACAGAGTTTCTCCCAACCACTTAAAGTGCTCCTAAAGTACTGGAATTGGGCGAGTATCTAGACGTAAATCTTCTTGATAGGGAGAGCCTTGACAGGTTGTCCTCGATTTTCATGAATATGAGAGGGTGGCTTGCAGTTCTTGTACAGCTGCGAATTGTACGAAAAATGATTCGGATGCTTGTTTCGACTTAGTAAACTGGTAGGTTGTACTTAATTGGCGTTGTTGTTATTGCTACTCTCATTGGAAAACTTTGTCTGGTGACTCGAACTAGCCACCATGACTGTTTTGGAGTAGTCAGAGTGGTTGCTCTTCTGCTACTAACAGCTGTAGCTGTAGCAACGACGTTGACGTTGACGATAGTGAGTTTTAAACATTTTTAGTACAAAAATTACCTATCAGACTTCAATAAAACTTGGTACGTTTGTGTAGTTATTAGACCAAAAAATATTCACTCAAACTAACTTTGTAAAAAAATATTTAAAAAAGTAATCAAAATTTGAATTTTTTCACATTTAACGAAAATACCGATTCAGAACTTGTGAGTTGAGGAATAATCTAATTCACATCGAATGCTACCTTTTTACGATAAGCGCGTTGATATTCATATTTGATGTGTACGTGACAATGAAATTAGTCAAATGCAAGAAAAGATAAGATCAGCTAAGTTAAAGTCTTGGAATAATAGTTTTCATAATTAAAATTTAATTTAGAAAGAATATAAATTTATGGAAATAATGTAACGTTATGAGCACATAAAATGTGTACAACTCACTAAATTTAATCGAAGAATTTCTTATTCAAAAAAAGTTTCATGTCTAATGTTTTAAGTGACATAATGTTTTTTTTGTACGTACTATGATATACTTCGTATCACTTACATACATTTTTATGAAAAAATTTTTAAAAACATTTTGGAAATCGTACAGTAACTTCTTGCAAAAAAATGAAAATTTTTTTCCAATGGCTTCTTTCTCGTGTATCTGTGAATGAATTGTAATGCATAGATTTTTTTCGTATGTTGGATGAATATATTATTGTTGGTTGGTTATACTGAATTCCTCTTTTATAAATGTATAAACTCATGAATATTGATTTAATAGAAGTTTAAAAGTTCAGTTGCCAATGCTGGTACTTATTATTACGGGCCTGTATGTATTATTGTACACGTATTATTGCGGTCAATTTCAATGCTAAATTAACAAATGTGGTATCCGCAATAATACCATCATAGTGACAGAAGTTATGTGTGCACCAGTTATTGCAGACGTGAATCTTTTTTTATGCAAATGTAAAGTTTTGAAGACTATTTTGGAACTAAAGCGAATCATGTGAATATTTACGTATCGTGTGACACTAAATGGCAATAAAGTAGTTGTAAAAAAGTCAATACAGATACGTTATATTGAGAAAAACCCGTAACAATAAGATAAAAATTAAAAATAAATAAAGATAAGAAATAATGTGTAAAAGAAGTGCTACATGAAATAGAAAAAAAAGGTACCTGATAATAAAAGTACTACACCACGATACGCTGGGTGTGGACATGTAGTAGTTATTCCCAGTAAAATTATTTAACTTTATCTTTTGTCTTCGATTTTTCGCGTGAAAGTGACTAATCTCGGAGGGGGGAGAAACTTTAAAAATATATTGTAGAATGATTGCAGATGAAACCATGGACAACCAACAACTATTCAGCAACCCAATCACGTATGTCAAAGGCCTCTTGCATTTAAACCAAGGCCAAATATTTAATGTTGATTTTAGTAAATAATAATAATAAATAGTTACGACGTTTGTGATGATAATAACAATTATAAGAATAAAAATAAAACTAAGAAAATCACAAATACTCGAATAAGAACAAAAGTAATATTTATAATAGCAGTAAATCGAACGTGCGAGACTTGGCTAACAAAATTTTTGATAATAACAAAAAATAACAAAACAAAAAAATCATGTATAGGTTAAAAGCATCCCAATGCAAAATAAGTATTTTATTATCTGTATCGTGTAAGGAGCGAGGTATGGAGCCCATGTTGTAAGAGTATAACCATAGAATACAAATACTTTGCAAAGGAGTTTTTAAACTTTGCACAAAAGTTATATCAAGGAAGTACGCGAACATGAACAAATATTTATACATACAAGACACAGTAGGTAGAAATAACCAGTGGGAGAAACAGGGCCATGTGGCCTGAGACTACCCTGTTTCTTCTAACTAGGAATCGTAACCATATATATATTAGAATAGAGCACGCCAGGGGTAAAATCTTTCGATACGCGGAGTGAGAGAGAAGGCTGCCAGTGAATCGCCGTGTGTCTTTGTATAGTAGCCATAAACACATCTAGTGAGCAGTTGCGCATGCTTTGGTTAGACAAAAACCTCGACAAAAACACAAGGGGACACACTGGCAGCCTTCTCTCTCACTCCGCGTATCGCGCCCTTTTATAGTAAACCACACCTCTGGCGTGCTCTATTCTTATATCTCTGTGATCGTAACGTACAGCACAAACATCTACTACACTAACATCTTAATCAACAAGCAAAAAATATGCGATAGAGTGTCCATGTGTCCATGTGCCCTTTCTGGCTTGAAAGAAGAAGATAGTGAAGTTAAGGAGAAGAGTGTAGAGAGCTGAGAGCTGGAGTCAAGAGAGGGATGTAAAGGAAAAGAAATGGGTCCACGACCGAGACATGCGCTACTTCCTTCAGAGGGAATACAACTTTCAATACAAAGTAATTCTTAATAATTACATCGATATTTGTTTGCAACTGATTACAAGCAGAATATTCCACACATGTAATATTATGTACTTGTCTTATGTAAAAAAATACACAAATGTTAGTATTCCTTTCGAAATTTTTGTCACAACCATAAATGATTTTTACACAACACGTAAGTAAAAAGTATATTAACCATCCTCTTGCATACTACACTATTTTTTCGCGGGTTTCAGGAGGAGTAGTGGATTATTGTAAGGGCTAAGGTAGGTTGAAAACTTCGTAAGAATATTTGTGCATTATAGTTATCAAAATATTTTACTTAATGTCCTTACTACAAAGAACTAATTTTCAATACAATTTTAATTTTTCTTAACAACTATTTGATCGATCTAACATTTACATGTCAAGTAAGCTCCATTCACTTTTTTCTTTTTTGTCATCATAAATATTATCAAATATCCACTTTGTACCATTTCGATCCCCCAAGTACTTATTTGTAGTTAGAATTATGTGTTCCATGCTCTTGATGATGCTTGATTTGATGTCTCTCATGATTATACTTTTCACCTGATTTTCTAAATCTGCCGATACATTTCTTCTGGTCGAAAGTGGCTGATTGATATATAAATGTTCTCTGACTTTCCTGTTAAAAAAAAACTGAATTAAAATTTTATAAACGTTTTATAATCTTTAAATTCACTAATCTTACTCAGGCATGTCCATGTGGAGGTATGTCAACTTTATTACGTTATCATGGAAATCAATATCGATAACCATCTTGGCTTTTAAATCATGTGAATGCATCTTGTAATGTACATTCCGATGTTTAGCCAATGTAATTTGTACCTACAAGTATTAATAATGCAATTTATCAATTGAAATTCATAATATTTGTTAAATCGTAGAAATTCGTTTGAATTTATTGAAAAATGACATGAAATAAGACTTTTAAATTTAATTTTCTTAAAACCCAGTTGTATCTGGTTGTAACAGTGATATATAGTAACCATACAGTTCTTGTAATTAATAATTTTTGCTAAATTTAATTTCTGTATATACAACGCTGCACAAGCTCATAAGAATATGATTTCTACCAAACGATTTTCTAGATGTGTATTTACGGCTGATTTTTATTTAGTAACGTAAGAATTTCATTTTTTAAGATTCATAATTTTACGTGCGTAAATTTTTACTTTCCTACAGTTTTTTGTATGGTTTTAAAATATACTTAGTTTGACCAAATTTTCATATAAAAAATCAGGCTTATCAACATAATTTAATAAACGCAAGGTATTAAAATTATGCTGTGGGGTCAGTTGTAACAATTACTTGGGGAAAGCTGTACCACCTTAATTTGGACTCCACAAACTGGTCTACAGTGAGAAATTATAATAGAGTCAAATAAGAAAACTCAAGTCAAGAAACGTGAGTCATCTACATTATTCAACTCTAAGAAGATAACTGTAGCATTAAAAAAGCTTGTTTAAATCATCATGTGTCATGTTTATTTTTAACTAACTTCGGAAATGCCAAAAGTAAAGCTAAAATACGTATCAAAATTAGCTTTATGTCTAATTTTACTGACTGCTTCATGACTATTACAACTAGCCCCAAAGACGGGGTAAATGATAATGTCTGATTATTTTTTTCTTCGAATATTTGACGTGACGACATTAAAGATAATTTCTGTGTGTTTTCTTGTTGATGTACTACAGTAACAATTGACAATGTGGACAGGTGGTTTTTCAATATTAAAAGAGCAAACAGATACTGAATTATACTATTTTATCAAAAATTTTTACAATTCATCTTAGCCCCCTTAGGTAAGTCTTAAGATTGTTATTTTTTTAATCGACGTGTCACTTAATTTGTTTACATGTATGATAAAGTAATATTAAGAATTTTCAATGGTCAATACAAATATTTTTATACAACCGTTTATACTGTATACTTTTGTTTGTTTTTTCACTGTTTATTTAATTATAAAAGCCGCCAAAACTTTATCTCATCGGTGGTTTTGTGACTTAGGCGCATTCACAAATATCTTATCTTAGACGTAAAAAAGTTTTGGAACTGACTTTTAATAACAAAAATGTACTTACATCAAATTTATTCCAGATCAAATTCGTGTTAATGTGTAACTTTTTGTCATCATAGGTAACCAAACTATTATTACCACTGTGTATTACTGACAACTGTGGGATGATATTACTGTTTCGATTTCGAATCTATCGGTTCATTTTTTGGAGTAAAATAAATGAGGATTAATAATTATTAAACATATGATAAAAAGCTTTTACAATAATACATGTTCATACGTTCGAATGATCCCATGAACTGAATAGTGCTTTTTGAATTGTTGCTATATTACTGTCCACCAATTGTTTGAGATTTTCCGTCTGTACTGTATTTCTACATTAAAAGTATATTGAATCATTAAAACTAAATTAAATTTTTTGATACATTGTGAGCTGGTCGAATTCTGGATATCAAATAGTTAAAATTTGAAATTACTAAGCACAAAAAAGTTTGAAAAATTGCTAGGTCAGATATTATAACAAAAAAAATGACATGAAATTTTGTATTTATTAGGTTGTGGCAAATTTTATTTATGAAGCTGAAAAAAAAGTTTAAGAAATTAGAAAAATTATGAACTATGCAAACTAAAATTTCAAATTCCAAATCTTACTCATTAAAGTGACTAATACGCTAACCACTTAGCTATGAAACATTCTTTGACTAATTGTATGCCTAAAAAATTATTTATTTGAATTTAAACAATCAAAAATTTATTTATACCAAAACAATAATAATTTTGAGGCCTTATAAACAAAAACTCTTTTTTTTATTTAAATAAGTAACCATATCAAGAGTTCTATAGTAATTAATGAAGTCAATTATTCACTGATTTGATGTCTCTAATGCTATAGTATAATATATTTATTTCAGTAAACAAGCATTTATTTGATGAGATGTAATACAAAACTTAGGTGACTCTCATACCAATACAAATTAATTAATAAAAATTTTTTTTTGCTGGGTATAATCATCGTTTGAATATAAAAAAATTGGTTACCATATTAGTTACATAATGATACTGTTAGAACTTAAGAGTTTAATTTACAAAGAATGAACTCAGTTTTTTTTTTAAACTCTGTTTTCAACTGAAAAATTATTTTTGAAAAGGGCTAAATAAACATTTCGCTCTGCAAGCTGTTTACAAAAAGATACTTCTCTTTACCAATTAATTCAGTATTAATATACTTCTATAATAATTTTTTCAATTCAATAATACATGTATATCATTCTCATGTAAGATAAATATGACACTGCGAAAGTGTACAATGTAAAATTTGTCTCATACGTGTAAGGCTATAGCTTAAATAAATACAGTATTAAAAAAAAATGCAGTACAAACACATAACTTATATTGCATCTAAATCAGATGGTCTTTAACAAACAAAGTACTGTAAATTAAAAAAAATTCAGCCATTCGAAGCCGATTTAAAATGTAAAAAAGTTTGACCTACTTGTTTGAAGTTAGGACATTAACTAAGTTAACTTTGCCATCTGTGATGGCTGTGATGATGAATGGCAAGTAATATGACACCCGCGTAAAGACTGCAGGAACTTTTCTGTCATCACATGAGTCTTTCGTGCTATTACTGTGAGTGTAGACTCCAATAATCATATTATGGTACATGAGTGGACCACCATTGTCTTCCTACAAGTATATAACAAATAAGTTGGTATAATCTGTATGAACTTGAACTTAAATTTTGTTACGTCAAGTGTGGTATATTTCAGTCAGAAGATTAATGATAATTTTATTACATTTCCATTTATATGTTACTTCATATTGATTTCTACACTTATATTGATTATTAGGTTAAGGTGTTAACACCTTTTATATCTTTAAAGTGTAATATGACATATTAACATTGAATCATCAAGTATGGCTATGAATATTGTAAATATAATTTGCTTAACGATTCGTATGAATTTCAAATAAAATTAAGTCAGCAACTAGTAACGCAATGTATTTTTAACTGATCACCTAAGAAACAGCAAGTTCTCAGTTACGTCGTAAATGAATTTAAGTATGTACTACTTGCAAAACTATGAAAGAGTGTTAATTAGCAGCCTTACAGATTTTTTTATTATATTACACAGTAGTTTCCTCTGATGAGAGGTATTTAAACCTCGAACCTTATAGTTATGAATGAAATAATGCATTTCGTATGATTAGTATTAACGTACTTACTCATTGAACTCATTGAACAAATAACTGTCAATAGAAGACAAAAAATATACACCTAATAACCTTATTTTTGCAAAATGTTACTTACTTACGAAAATATGAGAAAACAAATTTTTCATATATGTATACTTACGTTGCACAGTTCTTTTGAAAAGCCTGCGAATGACATAGTACAAAAACGATGCATGCTGATTTCAACGGAAATGTTAAACTTTCGGCACTCATCATTTGATAAGATCCTCATTTTCAATGTTTCCATGCGTTGGTTTGTCTTCAAAGTATGAAGAATAACGTTTTCGTAACTTTGCATTATCAATGAAAAATCCACTTTACTTAATTTTGGATTGCCGTTTAGTCTTAAGCTATGCTTTAACTAAAAATGTATCTGTAAGTATCATGCATTGCACTCTAACAAATATGAACTACAAACGATAACTTTAGGGTTTACCTTCAGAACAGCAATATCATGTTTGTCAGAAGCATATTCACTGGGAACGTACATCTTCTCAACTTGACCAAGATCATCAAAATCAGAGTCCGAAATTCTTTTTACAACTTTAATATCTCCTTCAATGAATTCTTTGTTGTGAGCGTTTATGACACAGTTAGCAGCGGTTATGATATGGTAATTGCCAATTATTGCACCACTACAAAAGTGTCCATTTTTATTTTGAAGGGATACAGAACTATTGAACACATTGTCCAATACAATACGTTTGTCTTGAAAATCTTTGGATCCAAGTGCAACAGCTGTAATGTATGTGTGTAATTTTAAATTATCTTATTAACTTATGAATACAAAAAAATGTAGGACTACAGTAAGGTTGACTGCTAGAATTATAAGATAGGTAACCGTTAACTTTAATGAGATAAATTTATGACTATTACAAGCTATAGTCAAACTTAGGGTCACAAAAAACTTAACATTGTCAACGATAATATGAAAAATTCGAAATGAATTGCATATATTTGTAAGAGACAACAAAATTTTAATGTACAACAATAAGGCATATACGTTCATGTCTAACGTCAAAATCGGATCTGGAATAGGAAGACACCTTATATGTATCCCCATTTAAGATAAATCTTTTTAACGTTATTTTTTCCTGTGTTTAGTAAGCTGTAAGCTGATTTTTAAAAATAATGCTTTTATTCTGTAATTACTAAAAAATATTTGTTTTAAGCCCTCAGTAAGATGATTAGGTGATAACCTTATTGCGATAACATTTAAATTGAAACTTATGTGACTTCTGTATAAGAAGCACTTAACTTAAAGTTGTACTATATTATTACTCGATTCACAGTTCAGATTATAATTAAATTTGACTCATTTAAAAAGATAATTGTAAGAAGATTAAGTTCAAATTCAGTAAGCCTACACAGAGAAGAGAAAAAAAAGTTATAAATATTTTAATTTTCATGAGTTAAACATGGGCTCTTATAGAAAATCAAACTTAAATGCCAGATAAAAATAATATGGTTCAGATTTCAATGAAAATTAGAAGGGTAGAAACTAACGATATTAAGTACATTTTCTTCGTCTCAAAATCTTGATTTAAAGCACGTGAGGAGATAAATATCAGTAAGAATAGATGCTTTTTGATGTCTTATCCAACACGTCAGCTATAAAAATATGTGGTTAGCAGACTTGGCACTCGTTTAACTTCTTCAGTATATTAGTACTATCATTTAAAAAACTGTGGATGATTGTTTACAGAAGAACTGTCCATAGCAACCAAGATTGGTTGTCATGGACAATTCCCCCAGGGAAGATGACCTTTTGGGGAAATGTCTATATCTCTAAATTTGATTTGTCGTGCACAAAGTATTTAAGTATCTGGTCATGACGTAGACGGACCGTATTAATTCAAAGATAAGTCTGAAGTACAAAAAAGGCCCTCTACATCGAAAACTATGAAAAAGTAGTTTACAATATTAAAAAAAATTCTGAGATCCAACAGTTGAATGTATTGTTTTAATTGCTTGGATACGTAATAAGAAATTTTTGTAAAAAGAACTATGCACACGTTTATGTTGACATATTTACTACTTGAATTATTAGTAAGTTTGTTGAAATGTTTAAGACTGAAAGCATTTTTAATGATACTATGCTCATTTGAATTTTTATAAAACTTTATAGTTCTAACATACTAAATCATCTCGACGGTTCAGGTTGTGAGATAGTTTAGACATACGCTCTCAGATTCGTTACAAATATCTGTAGTCAATTCGTCGAATTATGTATAATAAAAAGTAACAAAAGTGGGTCAGCGTAGAGTGTCATTTACGTGATTTCATTAATTTTGTTAGATGAGACATTTGGATAATCAACCAAAGGCATAGTAAACATAACCACAACAATTATTCTAATAATGTATTGAAGTGATCTGATGATTAGTTTTAAATCAAATAGACGTATTACAAATTTGATAACAACGTTTAGAATGATATGATTTACTAAGTGTACGTATGAAAACATTTGAATATTACCGTTATTGGAGTCGAAGCAATAAAAAAGAAAGCTGATGATGTAGACGAACAAATGAAAGTATTTGTCTGTATACATTTTTTGGTGATATTTGAATACAATATAAAATTTCTGATCGCTTCTTGAGTGTCAAAATTGTTTCTGCTGAGTACGCTTGAGGTCGCTTTGAATAAACTCTGGTAGAAAGGGTTTTGATTGATTTTTTAATGCCTGTAAGACTGTAGAATTAGAATCCTATGATTCTACCTAAAAATTAAGCTCTACTAACTTGAAGGCTACTTTCATTTTCAATTGATATAGAAAGTATAACTCAAAAATTTTTCTTTTGACTGTAGCATCTTCAATGATTTGTCATTTTAAATATGCAAAAATTGTTGTTTTGCGCTCAACTTCGTATCTCATGAATATAATTAACCTAATATGGCTTTTGATGAATATTAAATTTCACTATCAGTACAATCATTTCTACATCAGTTTTCGTTTGTCAGTATATTTGTTCATGAAAATGATTCAAACATATATCATTTAAGACAAAAAGATTTTTACACGTGTTATTTAGTTTTTTTATGAGGTAAATTTGTGGATAAGATAAAAAAAATTTACAGATTTCTTACAAAAACTAATATAATATTGGTTAACATTTCAATAGAATATTGCATTTCAATTTCAAAACGATCGCTTGTCTAGATGTTAAGATATTAATAGAGCAAAAATGAAATTATGAAATGAAAGTTTCTAAAAATTTCAATACTTTCTAGTGAAGTTAATAACCGAATACGACATTCACAAAGTCATAACAGACATATTTTAAAGAAAATGACAGTACTTCATGAGCGCGTAGTGGCTTGGTCGGCTGGTTTGTGGGTCGGCACGTGGAAGACCGTGGTTCGATTCCCGGCCAGGGCAACTCTTTCGAGCAAATACCACTATGAATTTTCGCATGTGCTTTTTCACCACACAATGCTCCTCGTGAAGGACATGGGCGACTTTCTCGCAGCAAAACTACTTACCTATCCTATGTCTCTTGGATTCTTCGCTGAAGTGGTCTATGTAACATCATCAACGCACCAAAAAATCGAATAAAACTGTAACTAATAATGTATCAACCTGCCTTACTGAAACAAGACCATAATATGTACTCGTTTAAAATAAGACTAAAAAATAAATACACTACGTTAATAGATCTTTACTAAAAAATAAAAAAATAGAAAACGATCGTACTTCAAATACACTAATAGGTCAGTTATTCTTCATATGATATATTTCCCTATCAGGCGGCCTACCTCTCGTTAGTAATCTACCTTAAACAGAAAGGAAAGATTCTTTAAGATACGCCATAAAAATCTTTACGATAAAAAATTGTATTTTCCCAAGACGCTCTTTCTTGATTTTCCTAAACAAAAAAACGATATTTTTCGCCAAAATTTTATTACTATCCCTTAATTACCCACAACTCTTACATTAGGACGAAGGGGAGGCTAAATCTGCAAACAGCGCATCTAGTATATATGGACAAGAATGCGTAAAAGGGTCGCCGAGAGGCCTATGCTAATTCAGCATCTCTCTCTTCCCTCTTGCTTCGGCATTCACGTTTATCTCGCGAAGAAAAAAGGAGCAAGTGCATCCACGATGGAAGGGAGGCCGAGGGAAAACAATGCTATCGGTTGGATCTCGTTCCCCGGAACGCCGCGTCTTCTTTCCCGTATACTTTGTGCGCAAGAAGTAGGCGTTTCTCACCTACGCCTCATACTCACCCTCCTCCACCTCCTTTTTTTTCATTGGAAACTTTTCTCCCTTGTTCTTCTACTTTTTCCCCGCCTAACGATGCGTCCCGATGATACACTGAACTCCAGGCCCTATTTTCTTTTTTCGTTGTTTATCCCTCCTTACAGCTTGGGCCGTGTGTTTTGTTTATTTGTAAGGGATTCCGCGTGTGCGTTCGTTCGCGAGTAAGGAAAGGGGGTGTTCATAAAGCAGAGTCAGCGCATTCTTAAGACCCGAACACAATGAGCCGGCTATCTTTATTATTATTATTATTTTCATTTTGTTATTTTTCGTGCGCTTCTGTTGCTGCTGGCGAGCCTCGATGCTTATACACCGATGGTATAATGAATGTACTTACAAGCTCTTGGAGCGGAGAGCTATTTACCGCCGGATGATGGGAATTAGAAAGTGATACCGATATCTGATTGCTTCGTCGGTTTTTTTTTTTTTTTTTGCAGATTGATTAGAAGAGGAGAAAAATCCACGTGATTTCACGTAAGAGTTTCGATCTTGAATTTTCTAACCGTGCACCCTGGGAGGAGAGACCACCAACGACTTTGAAAACGAAGTCAGATGGGAGTAAGAAGGGGTGGTCGGTTAAATATCTCTTGGTTGTTCCTTGGCTTACAAAGAATTGAGCAATTAATTCATGTGGAACATAATGGAATGGTCAAGAGCTAAGGATGTAGAGTCACATCGTTCATTTATTAGCCTCGAAGCAAATGAAAATTTATATTGTTGCTACACTTATCTGACAGAAACTAATCAATGATGGGGAAGTTTTTGAAACAACAAGAGGGATCATTTTGGATATGAGCACAATTTTGATCCTGAGTGAGGGTGGTTCGAATTCACATTATGTTAATTAGTAACTTGCATGATATGTGTACGTTATCAAGTTCCTGAAGTGTTTTATAGGTATCTGTATGAGTCATATCCCAACTCTGAATCTTAAAGATGATTTGAAAATAAAATCTAGTATTTGCTTAAAACATAGTATTGGTAGTCACTTTATTTTTTATTTTTGCTCTGTAATGTAATACAGATCCTCTTAATTCAGAAAATACATCACAATAACGATAGAACTGTTTTTCCTGATTAAGGGAGTTCACTTGCTAAGACAATTAATGTCAATATATTGGTAATACTTTGAACAGAAATTAATTAGTGTATGAACAACCTTTGATTAAAATTTTAAGTCCCTTTATGGCTTATAAAGTGAGATATTGATAATTTTATTATTGAACTTTTAATGTGCAGTCTTATGAGAATCAGTACTGTTCTGATACATAACCTGCAAAATCTGGATAATCAACGTCAAGATTTGATTGGAAATTTTTTTTAAAATAGCTAAAAACTTGGTGATTACGTAGCTATAGTATTATCTTCACTCATGGCTTATGGAATGAGCAATAAATTAGTGAATAAAATAATTCTCCTTCGATAGCTACCGTTAGTACGTCGCGTTATATTTGTATATATAGTCATGCAGGTTACAATACTGCTGATCTTATGCGTCAAAAAGCTTAGGTACGAGTAGGTAACTCCCTTATTTAAAAAATAAATTCATTTTCTACGACAAAGTGTGAAGTAGAAAATCTTAGAAAATACATTTTAACATTCTTGCAGTCTTGATACAAAGTACGAAGTTTTTTCAAGGATTTGTCAGTTTCCAAAGGACATAAAATCACTTTTTCAGTCTTTGAGTGACTTGCAGTTACTTGCGGTCTTTCTTAATAACTTTATCTACTTAATACATACTATTAAAGTTTCGATAAAAATCTGGAGTTTTCTCAAGACTTTGCAGTCTTTAAAAGACTTTGAATACCTTGTAATCTTTGGGTGACTTTTGCAGTGATTTGCAATCTTTTTAATAATTTTAAGATAAAGCGTACTCTTGAAGTCTCTATAAAAAAGTCCAAAGTATTTTTGGGATTTTTTCAGTCTTTAAATAGCTTTTTGCAATCATTTGTAGTCTTTTTTAATGATTTCAAACTATACAAACTCTAGAAGTCTTGATAAAAAGTCTGGAGTATTTGCAAGACTTTTGCAGTTTCTAATAAGTTGTGAAAGATTTTTGTTGCCATTGTTAATGATTTCAAGAGTCGCAATCCCTAGCTTTCGTGTATTGGCCGTTTATCTCTACATCACCATTTTAACAATCGGAATGATGAAAATTATTTTTAATCAACTTGAAAATTGTTTAACACTACTCGATATTTTAATTAATGTCCCATGACGAGTCAAACGATCAACGAGTCGAAGATAATGTGATTTTTGAATAATCAGACGTAATTAAAATACACCGAATATCTGATCTAAAAATAACACCAATATCAATTAATTTAGCCAGTCGACAAAAAAATTCAATCACATCATTTATCAGTATTATCAAGATAATATTAATCAAAATTTGACAACTTCTTTAAATATTATCACTGAATTCAGAGAAAAAAAAGGATAAATAAATATTACACCACAATTACTTACGTATGCAGGTCTTTAGTTTGAGCTAGGTAAGTGTACATGAAATAATTCAAGTGTCTATAATTTTTGCAGTATTAGAGTAAAGAAACTGTAATAAATTCTCTCAAAATGTCCAATATTACTGAGAATTTCGAACAACTATTCAAAACTTTTCGAAAGAAAGTTTATAGCCTTGGAAGCTTATACTTGCTGTAGTTTTTTTTGAGAACAGTTGTACTATTTTCCCAAATCAGCTTCTTTGAATAGCAATAATTAAATTTACAGTTAGCACTCTATTGGACAAACATGAATTATTTTCCATGTCACTTTTTCGTTTCATTAAATTTTCGTGTAAATTTCTTTAAATCAATATGAAAATTGTCAGTTTATAAGTTAATTTTTTCATATTGAAGTATAGTTGTCTCTAAATTCAGAAAATGTATGTTACCTTAACTGGATTAATGTAATTTTTATAAAGCAATTAAGATATTGTTTAACATAAACGAGAATTAATTTTTACGTAGCGGTCCCGTACTTTACAGTTACAAGAAAAAAAAAAAATTATTCTTACGGATCAAATTAGCAGATGTTATAAAAATCAGTGTCAGTTTCAGCTTCTGCACCTGTTTTATTGGATGTTGAATTATCACTTACATACGTTTCTTTTTATTCGAATTAATTCTCATGTTATTGATACCGTGATTCCAACTTACACTGAACTGCACATCCCTCAACTAGTTTTTAAACATCGTTACTTTTAAAACAAATTCTAGAAAAGTCGTTGTTGCGCATTGATTACGTGACATCCATCTGTTTTAAATATGTGTACCAAAATATATAAAATCCTTAAACTACAAAATTTTTATCAAGTCAAGATTGTTTATGCGCTCTATCTCACTCATCCGTTTCATATACTCTAACAAGACCATAACTCAGCGCATTGTGTTGTTACCACGATTTTTCACGTGACATATTAAGTGTATGAATAAAAAAAAAAGTTGTCGAATACACGCTCCGTAACATAATAAGTATACCCTCAAAAATAAAAGACACGTGATATGCGCTTTATTCGTACATATGTGTAGACACACGGAGAAAAGCATCAACGGCATAATTACATGAAACCTCTCTCTCACTCGCACATACCATATGACATGGATCACTATATTACATATGGCATTTAAATGTGTTCACGAGCAAGAGACAGAGATAGAGAGAGAGAGAGAGAGAGAGAAAAAGAGAGTTTTCGAGTAATTATGTTATTATTGCTATCTTGCATGTGTCTATCATTACATGTAAATTAAGTATCTGTCACTTTTCTCTTATTTTTTACGGAAAAAAGCTACGGTGTTCACGATTTTTTTTGCGTTTTTTGGCTAGAAGTCCTTTTTTTTATTTCGGCATTCAAAATGTCGGATCAAAAATCGCGGTAGCTATAACAATGCAGTTTTGGAGGTTCAGCCGCTGTGTCATGGTCTTATGAGGCCTTATAAAAAGGAATGAGTGAGATGACCAATTTGGCTCGAAATTATACATGATGCTTTTTTTAGATTGTCTTACTTGATTTTATGTACACAGTTGCAGCGTATTGTGAATAATCTTTTTTTTTTCTTCTTTAATTTCAGATATTCTGGTCGAAATGCCTCCTTGGACTCGTTTGCGCCGTTGTCTTACCAAATATAGCAGCGTCGAAGGGTAAGTTTTCATTAATTTGCTTTATGTAATAGATACGCTCTTAGTACTTTATTCGATGTTGACAAATTTTATAGCATAATCAATGCAGGAAATTAATGTCAATAAAAAATTTGACAACCTCAAATTTGAGCGCGTGGTGGCTCAGTCGGCTAGGTCGTGGATAGGCACGCGGGAGACCGTGATTCGATTCCCAGCCAGTGCGACTTTTCGGGCAAGTAAGGTACCTCTGTGATTTTTTACCGCACAATGCTCCTCATGATGGGGATGGGTGACCTACTCGCAGTAAAAATCGCTTAATTTATCCCTACCCTGCCTCCTGTAATGGGAGGCCTCTCACCATTCTCCTTGCCCCTTTCCCAAGTACTAAGTTCTGGTACTAAGTGCCCATAGTAGTGCCTACAGAATCCTGTCGAATATTATCGAGATACTTTTCTCGGGCTTTTTCGATGGGATGAGTACCCAGGATGCCGAAACACCACTTATCCAATTTTTAAAACGAGTTAGTCGATTTTTCTGGTGATATCTGGATCTCAAGAGGCTTCCTTTTCGAAAGAAAGCCTACACCTGGCCAGCTCATCGGGTGAAGTAACTGTTGGTTTTAAAAAGGTCGGTACAGCGAGTTAGATGGTTTATTGGAAAATATCTTCCCGTTAAACTTTTGATAATAGATGTGGTGTACTTCAGACAATCGCTGTGCCCTGTAAATAGTGCTCAGTAGGATGGATAACCGAGCCATCTGAGGGAAACTTTGTAAGGGACCCGCACAAAAGACTCGTACACCGTGTGGTTAGGACAAAAAAAGTTGAAAGCAAAAAAGGTCTCTCCGATGTGGCGAAAGCTGAAAAAAGTTCGAGAAATCAAATATCAGTACCAATACCAATCAACTCTAATATTTATGTCACGAGGACAATAATTTTGAACGAAACATTATACGTGCAAGATGATGTGTAGCTGCGTCGCGTCACTTTAATTCCAACGAGATTTGCGATTATCAAAGAAAATCAATGTCAACAAAATTAGAGGTAATTCAACTACTATTTCAAAGTGAAGTTACGGGAGTTGAGGTGCAATTCAAATTCACTTAACGATGAAAATGTTCCAAAAAAAATTTATGTTGCAAAGAAACATTGCATAGATGTAGTCACCAAATTTGGACACAATCGCATCTGCAGATTTCGAGAAAAAAATTCATGAAGTTTCTCTTTTTCGTCGTCTTTCATATGGGCTCAAAAGTAAGATCAAAAAAGTTGTAGAAAAATACTTATTATGCTTGACGTAATGGTGAGAATGTTTCGAAAACCTGATTTTTACGATACATTCATTGATACACGTGCAAAGTTTCAACAAAATTGCGTCTGCAGTTATGTAGATTAAAATAACAAGACAGTTGGTTCTGGTAAAAAAAAAAAAAAAAAAGACAAATATTTTAACTTTGAGATAAGCTTGATATGACTGAAAAAGAAAAAAGAAAATAAGTTCAAGTACAGCTGAACGGTCACATGATAAAGTATTACATTGCAGATACAGTCCTTTCTAATTCCTCGTACGGATAAAAGAGGCACAGCATACGACCAGCTAGACACGTTAATTTTAGTATTTTCCGAACGATAAATCTCGACAACAGGTGTAACAACGGTACACCACCGTGATTAAGAAACGTCCGAAGTTTAAAACAAAATTTATCGTTGCATTAATCGTTAGCTGTAGGTTCTTTCCCCTTAATTAAAACGAACTTTGTCACTCGAGTAATTTCTACGAGAAACAACGCGACGCGAGCGAGTAAAATGAATTTTCGCTCTCAACACAGAAGACCCAAAGAAACGTACCGCCTTTCTCTCTTGTTTCGACCTCGAAATAAAGGACATTATTTCCAGCAAAAAAGGGCCATTGCCCAAGAGACGACGAGCAAACGAACAAAGGCCGCAGCCGCGAAAGAAAAAAAAAACGTCCGCCAAAACCCTCGCGGTGCTCTCGCACACTTGTCGTTGACTTTCACGCGCTCTATATTAGATTACGTACAGGACGCCCGCAGTGGCTGCATCTAGGGTGTGCGTGTACTTTCTCGAGACGGGGCGGAAATCAATGGGACCTCGGGCGAATTCGAAGCTTCCAGGGATAAAAAGATGACTGTGGGTGAAAAAAATTACGGAGAAGTCGAGTAGCTACTGCTGTAATTTACGATTCGGAATTAACATTTCACCGAACCATGCCGCGCTTCGGGGATTTTGTCTTATGCATTATGTATTAAATTGGAATGACGAATCGTGTGTAGAGGAAGTGATAATCCAGGACCGTTAATTTCTGGTTCGAGTTTTTGCTTCTATCGCTGTTCAATGATCATAATTAATAACGCGTACAAATTTAGTCATCTTACTTAACATTACGCTACATTTATCCCAGAGTTTTGCAATATTGGAGATTGCCATTTTGAAATGAATTCCTTATCACTCAGCTGTAAACTCATTCCCTTTGATTCTCACCCAAAAGATCCATGTAATTTTCATGAAAATGAATTTTGATTTGGTAGCGACCATTATACACAATCATTTGATTTTTTTAAAACTAACATTTTTAAATTGTTCTGTTTTAATTATGTGGATTGATTTACCGAAAACATTCTCGGATTAAGGTAGCTCCCTAGTCTACTGCTCTAGTCAAGTAGGAGAATTTGACTCTTGTGTGTATATATATACATACACATGTACAGCAGTGTCGGTATTCTGCTATACCGTCTGTCACATAACTATGAAACTGATTTTTACGTCTTTCTTGGCAAATATCTTTTAAAAATTACCAATTGCCAGCATTTTATAAAACAGAATTAAAATAAACGGAATTTTTTCTACAAGTACATCATGAAATGTCTGCTCAGGTTTTTGATTTTGAGGTGAAAAATGCTTGTACAACTGATTTTTTAATGCTCTTCCATATGAGCTCGTGTTAAACGGTTCAATTTTAAGCTGAAATTCATCGAGATTTTGTTCGATTTGGAGTATAAACAGAATTACCATTGGATTTAATAGATTTTAATCAACCAATTTAAACGTATTTTGTTTCTCAGGTTTTCGCAAGGGAGCTACCTTAAATAATAATCAAACTATTTTCATTTGTGAAATAGGAGAAATGACATTGGTGAAATTTGTTTATAACTTTAAGAATCAAAAATAACTGTTTTTCTAGTCGTTTAATATACTTGATCGCATCGTTGCATGAAAATAAAAAAATCTTCACTTGCATTGAAATGATTAACCACAATGACACAGTGGGACAGTTGTGCTACACATTTCGAGACAACAAATAAAAGCATCATCACCGAGTGTTCCTTCAAGTACGTGTATGACTGTACAAAAAACATGATAAGTAAACGTGACATTTTTCCCTGTAATTAAAGCAAACAGTGAATCATCGTCAGCTCGAGAAGGAAAAAAACCAATTCTTTATGCGGTCAGCGACACGGAAATACCACTGCCGCGACTTGTATGTATACCCTCTGGTGAGAACACGTGCGTCGGGAGCTTACGGTAGGGATTTCCCACGCTGCATGGCGAGCTAGATATCGCGCGCACCGCGAATTCCCGCGTCAATTTCGGCTTCTCCGACTGTACTCAAAGGAACAGAGATGATAGAGCTTCCTAGTACTTTCGCTTGCAAATCCCTCGACGTATCTGGCTCGTGTGTAGAATGTATATATATATATATACATGTTTGCACTGCTCTATATATCTCTCATTTGTACATCTGTGGATGTTTTTGAACAATTTTTTCTTTGCTTTTTTATTTGAAACAAAAACCATGGGAGAGATCAGATTATTTTTAATTGATCGAGCAAAAAAAGTTTTGGCTGCGGAGGATCTTTCGTACGACCAATACTTTAATTGGGTTAAGTACTATTTTAATTGGTTGGTTTAGATAAGCTGCAGGTAATTAGTAGGGAAAATTTGTGGCTGATCTATCTGCAGCGTGGGTGAGCTTCTGTTTTTCAACTGTGGATGAATGAAAAAATAAAAGTTTTTCGTAATTGCTCGAGTATAATTATTGTTGCAGGAAACTTTTTTTTTTATCATGAAAGGATGATTTTTGTAAGTAATTCAGAGATTTTGGTAAATAGTTACAGTCTATAAATATATTTTCAATTTTTATAAAAAAAGAATAGGATTGAGATTCCTTGAAAGTTGCATATTTTCGATGGATTTTTCTGCGAAACTGAATAAAGTATCGAAAAAATTTCTTTTGCTAATTTTTCATTAAGATCGTTTATAAATCACCAAGCTGAATATCAGAGTGTGATAATTTATTTAAAATTTTAACAATTGTAGAAAATTTTGTATCGTCTTGTAAGAAACAACAGTGTACGCTTTAAAACTTTTGTAAAAAAACGTCCATGTTTTCATTGAAAATATGCATAATTTTTATAACCATTAAAATCGTAGCTTTCCGATATACGAATGCAAATGTCAAACTAAGAAGTGTTGCACTGTAGAAAATTTTTTTTGAGGATCGATTATTTTATGTGTACATGAAAATGTATAAATCATTTTATCTACTCCTCTGAGTATCGACTACAAAACGCTTGTCAGTACATCATGTACAAACATTTCAAAAATCCTGTAGCTGTCAAAAACAAAAAATTCGACATCTCAGCAGATACACAATTGTCCATGCCTCAACGTCCATACAACACGTGCCAGTGAAACTGCTGGAGACCGTCACTGAGCGTAAAAATCCAGCGCTCCCGGATATTGAAGAAATATCGCCGATAAATCACAATCGCAGCTTGTGGCGGCCTTGGCGCTCCCTTTAATCTGTCGAGCGTTTCGTCGCCTCTATTTATTAAAGCTCCGGCCTCTGTTATCCAGCGTTTTTTTTTGCTGCAAATTTTTTAATTAAAACTTTTTTGACCTCGTTATTTCGTTGGGAGAAATGAAAAGGGATGGTCTCTTGAACAATGCGAGGTGAATTGAAAATTTCCATTGGATATTTTTTGTTTTGGCTCAATAAAAAAAATTCCTGTTTTCTGTCCAGTGGTTGAAGAGGTTTCGGCAAAAAATACAAAATTTCATCCATCTTTGAAAAAAAAATTACGTTTTATATAAGAACATGACATGTGCGTTAAAATGTTCCAAAAATTTTTTTAGAAGTATTTTTGGGAGAAAAAATCATTTAATTTCACAATTCAACATTGACTCTTACGGGGGTCAGTAAAAAGGTCGTATTTAACCTACTATTCAAATACGTTTAAACTTAAAAAAAAAAAAATTTCTTCCAGTTAAGAATAAATTGTTGAAAAAAAAATATATCTTTCAAAAAAGAACAAACGAATGAAAAAACAATCACACGAAAAATCTTTGAAAATTACCAAAATTGTATTAGTGATCCATGTATAAGTGCTTATGTTAAATTTAGAAGTCAAATGGCTTTTTTCTCAAAAATACGTTGAGAAAAAGTTTTTAAAAAATTCATACACACATACGGTGTTCTTAAGAAAAACGTTATTTTTTTTAGAGTTACTTGACATTTTTTAATTTTTGCCGGAAGCTCTTTAAGTCGAGTCTTATGAAACTTTTGCTACTCCCTAGTGTAAACTTCCAGCTCTGAATATTCTTGCATAAAATATTATGTAAACTCAAAGTTGACTAATCCAAACATAACAATGCACTGTCAACATTTCAAGAATCTTAGAGCACTTGATTCAGTTTTTTACACGAAATTTAATGCAAACTCTTTGCTCCATTTTCCCGATGGAAGAAAATCACCAAGTATACCAAACACTTCTAACTTTTTCGGCTTCTTATTAACAAACACAATAAAACGAAAAATTAAAAAATTGGCAGTAAGTAGCACGCGAAACTCAAACAGTTACTTTACATCTTAGACACGCCTCGTATAAGTAAAATTAATACAAATATCTTTTTTTTTAAGTACAGTATACCACTATTAGCAGGAGCGAGCTCGACCGTACGTCTTAATAGCCCAGGAGCGAAATCGACCCCCTATAAGATGTTATCTTTGTGTTAGAGGCGAACTCGACATCGGCCGTTCTGAAATTAAGGCTTTTAAGTTTAATGACCTGGAGCCTAGAATTTTTTTTTTTTTTTTTTGTCACAAAAATATCAAAATTTAGTGTTGTGCCATACTACAGTATGGCACAACACTCTACCTATTGTTCTATTTTTAAAGACTGTGATTTGCATCATACTCTACCTATTGCTCTATTTTTAAAGACTGTGATTTGCATCATTTTTGTTTTTACAAATAAACAAATTTTTCCAAAAACCTGTGCAATTACTCATAAAAAAAATCTTAGCGCTTCGTTCATCTCTTTAGGAAAGTGTGACAAAAATATTAAATATTTTTTTGATCGAAAAGTAAAAAGCCAAGTTTAAGGTGGATTTATGTTGATAAATCGTTACCAGTCTTTTTAAAGGGGTGATGCACTATACAGTTAAAACACGTGTGAAATAAAAAAATCTCGACCCAGTATTCATGAATATCGATCGGCGTTCAAATCAGTTGAATTCTTACAACATGGCTGCTAAAACCAAGTGACTCATAAGGGCATAACGATATAAGACCAAGTCACTGTTTCCACAAATAAGGATTTAAAAAATAAATAACAAATTTTAAGTGTATCGATGACAAAGTCACATACTGCATCTCCCGGGGGGGCGTCACGTTCCCTGAATAATCGAGATGGTGGGAGTTTCCCTACCCGAAAATACCAACCTACGAGGCGGACGAGAGTCCTCTTTATCCCCGTGCAAGCCTTTGTCTGCAAAGTGAAGGGGGAAACACACGTATGCCCGACGTATGACCCCTGCGGAGATCTTTCGGAGCGTGGGTGCTTTCTAAAATGCGCTTCCACTTTCTAAGGTCTCGACTTGCACTCTGCAACGCTAAAATGTAGCACAGGGTATGCATACATACCCCCATATAAAACGAGAAAGGACTATCGTATACAAGTATAGATTATATACGCTCACTTGTCCCGATGTGCACTTGCTTTCTTTGGGTGTGTGTATACGTACGATGCATTTACACGTACGTATGCAGATTTGCAGTTAGTGCGCGGACATGGTGTACAGCAACAGGCTACTTGCTGCTACTTTTGTCTTTCGAGGATAACAGGGGGGGGTGTTGTTTGGGGGGGGGGGGTAGTGTTCTTTATGATGCTCTAAGGTCGGCGTTGTACGGGATTAAGACGTTTTCTTCACGAGCTTCGTAGGTACACGCGTCGGCTTTGTCTGTTGTTAGAAATACGGTCTGCTTTATTTTTTGTTTATTGGTTTCTTGTTTTTTTAAATTATTTTTTCATACTACATCTCTTGTCTTTAAAAACTGTACAATGTTGGAAAAAAGTTTTAATGATATAAAATGTCAACGTTTATTACACATCAAAAGTGTAAATTGCTTTTTTTGAGTCAAAAGTACGTATTATATATGCATTAATTTGCATGCATGTACATAAGTTTCATGACTTGATAATACCATTAGAATGACAAAATCTGGAGTAAGTGACTTGACTATTTTATAATTTTTACCAATAATAGATCATTTTTATTAACTAAATAATAGTTGAACGTATGAAATAGCATAGCCCTGATTTGCTTGTTGTCATTTTTAGATAGTATCACCAAGTCATCAAGGTATCCAGCAAGGTTTCCAATTATTTAAAGAATTTTAGTCAAGTGATTGTATGAATTTGTCATGGACTCATTAAAGAAGTTTACAATGTGAATAGCATTAAATAACCCTGGGAAGTGATTTATGAGATCGAGATATATCACCATAAAAAATTTGAAATGGGGTTGACGGACAAAATCTGGAATGGCTTTGATGATCAAGTTTGGAGTACAAACAATCATAAAAAGCAGCAAATTTTCGAAGTTCATCACCTCATAAAAAATTGCAAAACTTTTTTATTGCAAACAAGTACATCAAAATATAGCTTTCTATAAAAAACCCATGTCCATATTTTAAATTAATTATAACAGAATATTATTTTTCATCATAGGTTTAATCAGAAAAGAAAAACTGCAGTGAACCTTTTGGGACATAATTGCATAATTCTTTTATATAATTATAAGTTGAGTTAACTATTTGACTAGAACTTTATATTCATCAGAAAGTTCCTAATATTAATCTTACGTGCAACCATAGGTATGCATGTGTACTACCAAATGTGCATTTTGCATAATATGCAATGAAACATACCAAATGTGCGAATAACCGTGTCTTGAACAGATGCACAAGAAGCAAAAAAAAAATACGGATTTCCACGCTTAGTTCACTAATTATCTGTTAACTAATTCTTAGCTGTAAATTATTCATGCGAACCACCGACCCCACGTATTCTGCTTTTTTTTCGATGAAAGAGTAGAGGTGATGTCATTTTGTTAATTTATTCACGAGGGACGCGTATAAAACTCGGTAACGTGGTAATTGTTTTGGAATGAGTATCGACTGTAGAGCTAAGCGGTGTTATTGGTTTATCGATGCGTGCAACGATGTAATGGGTGCAATGGCGACTTTTTCCCTGTATATTTTACTTTTAATTAAAGTATGGGGTACTTTTGTTCTTTTCTGCTATTTCGAGTGCATCAATTGATAAATAAGTTTTCTAGTAATAACAACTACTTTGATAGTAACAATTCAAGTATGAATTAAGATTTAAGGAGTGCAATAGATCAGGAAAACTTACATTTGCTATTTTTCTGTTAGCTTCAGTTCTTAGAAATTGATGGTTAATGTTGATACATGATTAAAAATTAATATCTGTAATATAAATTATAAATACTTGATAAAAAAACATTGTAAGATCCTCTAATTATGCCTTAAATAATTTTTAAAATAAAACGCACAGTATTTTGTTGATGACTATTATTTAAAAACTAGATAGTTGAAAGTTTTTTTGGAAAACCCGTAATTCCTAGAAGTAGTTTCGAACAGTTTTTGGTTATTTCTGAATAAACGGCTTGTACTACGGCTACAGTATTAATAAGTGTCGAAATACGTGATTTTCCATTGATAATATTTAAATCTCTGGAGAACATTTAGTAATAACTCTTCTTTCAGTCAACTTATGATCTTCAATGTTTTGTGCATTCATAGGGTGAAGTACCTAAATACTTTGGATGACCTAATTACGGCGCACTCTTGAATTAATCTGAAATTCGATATTTCCCAGTTACATAAATTGCATATAATTTTGTTTTTCGATTCCAAGATTATCAAGACTATTATTAAGCATTGAATAAAGACAATAGCAATTAATGAGTATGTGTATTGAAAAATTAATTTTAAAAATTTATCATCCAAAAAACTTCAAGTTTTTCCAGTTTTGAGGTAGTAAAGGACGAGTGAAAGAAATAGTTGAATTTTTTTATTCACTGTCAAAAGATAAATTGCAATAACTTTTTTAAAATAACATGTCTAGATGTATAACTTTTTAAATAAAAAAACAAGTCAAAGAATTACTCTTAAAAATTTCTTAATCATTATTTATTAGGCACGCAGTAATTAGATTTACGAAGTTTCAATAAAGGTATAAAAATTAATAAGACATGCATAATAAACAGTTACAAATTTAATCAAGTCGCGCGGGAGCGCGACGAGGTAAGTTTGAGAAAGCAGACGAAGCCTCAGCGACCGCGCTACTGTTTACTTCAGATTGGCATACTCGAATTTTCAAATACTGAAAAATAAGTATTTTTGCCGGTACGCCTAATGTATTTTGGTTTAATTAAGTCTCTTTAATACTAGTTCACAGCTTTACCAAAAAATATAGGTCAAAAAGTCGTTAGAACAACGAACACGAGACATGTGTATCTCGAAATGGTCAAAACAAGATTTTTTCAGGCGTGTCCGAGAAATGGTCTTATCGTTAAGTTAGCTGCAAGCCAAATTTTTCCTGTGCATAGTTGGAATAGGCATGCTCTTAAAATCAAGCAGAGCTGCCAACAGTGTGATATTAGCTACAGGTACTTCCTAATTTCACAAATTCACAGTAGATGATAGCATGCAGTGTTGGGAGTTCTCAGTGGCTAAGATGGTAGAGCGCTTGATTCCCGCCTGAAAAACTCGGGTTCGAGACTCCGCTCCGTCACTTCCTCCAGGGTAACTAGGTGGTGTATTTAATATGAACTAATCACTAGGATATCATATAAATAGGCTACTGGTTTATAGCATTTCACCGTGGCATGCAGATATGCAGTTTATAGGAAGACGCAACGATGCCTCAGAAAAGGGAAGTGGTGGATATGACTCTCTCATAGTGAAATCATCCCCTCAATGATCAATAATACAAATAATGAGATAAGTATATGAGTCAAATCGAGGTCAAATGTATATGTGCGCACTTGTAAGTATGTAAAATGTACCCAGCCGTTCAAACAATGACTGACATGACCAGGTGTTGTTAAGGTAGGATACCTACCGTGGGATGGTTTGAAAACGAACAAAAATGTAAATATCAAGAATACTTCAACACCCTATTTATCCTAACCCTGAATTTCGTGTGCCTTAAATGCGAACACAATAATTTCAGTATCTAAATTAAAATTTGAAATAAATTAATTATTAGTAATAAATTTTATTATTTTTTTAGTATCCTTTTTTTGTTCATTTAAAATGAATCGTGCAACACAGCTATTACAGTATCATCATAATCTGATCGATTAGATTGGAAACTCTAGTAATATCCCAGAGTGCCCTAAATAACAAGCTGTAAACCTAAGCCTTATTTGATTTAGCGATTTGGATAGTAAATAATCAAATAGGAAATGATTCAGTAAAAACAATTCTTTTAGTAACTTCGATACCACTTTTACGATTTTCTTACGTGTTTTCGTGATAAATTATTTTTTACTGTGAGAAAACCTTAGGTATTAAATAACCGTAATTAAGAATATTTGGATTTTATCATTACATAAAAAAATAATGATTAAAAGTAGTTGAACAAATGACAAATTAAGGATTTTTGATGTTTATAATTACTAAGTATTTTATCTAAAAAATTTGTTGGAAGAAGTAATTAAATTTATGTAGTTAGCCTAGTAAAAAAATTGCTAAGAATTATATGATAAAGTAGTTTAATAAAAAAAAAAGAAAAAAGCATCTTAGATAAAAATCCTAAAACTGTATTTTAGTAAAAATTTAGTAGGACTGTTGTAGATCACNATGATAAAGTAGTTTAATAAAAAAAAAAGAAAAAAGCATCTTAGATAAAAATCCTAAAACTGTATTTTAGTAAAAATTTAGTAGGACTGTTGTAGATCACCATAGCTATCTTTTACAGATTTCGTTTCTATCTAGTACTTTCTAACATGACCAACATTTAAAAATGGAATTTTCCTGAAAAGTTATGATATCCCCTTAAAAATAGTTTTTTACAAACCTTAAATGTTAGGTTAGTTGGATGTATTAAGCTCATATTTCGTAAGGAATTTCTGAACCTTTATACACACTGGCAATGAATAGTATTCTTCCTAATGAATTTGTAGCCTTAACAAGTTCTGAAAACAAGATATAAAAATGGTCTTGTTTTGCGCAGCATACATTTTATACAACATTCGTAGTATAATACTGTTTAGTACTCGTACTTTAACAAAATCAAACAAAGTAATATTGCAGTTTGCCCTAACATTTTTATATACTTTTTAAATGGCAAGGCATAAATGTATTTGATGTGAGGTTTCCATGAAATTCCAGTCAAAAGTCAATATTACTTAGTTTGATTTTGTTAAAGTACGAGTACTAAACAGTATTATACTACGAATGTCATACAAAATGTATGCTGCGCAAAACAAGACCGTTTTTATATCTTGTTTTCAGAACTTGTTAAGGCTACAGATTCATTAGGAAGAATACTATTCATTGCCAGTGTGTATAAAGGTTCATAAATTCCTTACGAAATATGAACTCAATACATCAAACTTACCTAACATTTAAGGTTTGTAAAAAACTATTTTTAAGGGGTTACCAATACAAGTGTGGGGATAACAGGTAAATGTAACATGCGCATTGTGCAAAGCGCAAAAAGATAAAATAGTAATGATTAAAAAAATGGAGAGAAAATCTAAAATAAAAGTAAAACTTTTTACTTTTATGAAAATATAACTCCAACTGCGATTGAATTATGCAACAAAATAATTAAAAAGTTTATCTTAATTTCTGTTACTTATGTATAAACAATCTGTAGTTTAATTTTTGTAAAAAATTGACAAATATCTAGTTATTTTCACCACCTGACTTTTTAAACCTAACTGAGATCTTACGAATACATAAGATTAATATTAGCTAATAAGATAAAAAGTAAGATAATAGTAGCTCTAGTATCAAATCAATAGACTCTACGTTACAGCATGTAATTAGTGAAAATAGAAATATGTTTATAAGAGTAGATTGTGTATTTAACATAATCAATATTGGGTATAGAAAAAAAATATATATATACACTTTGAACAATGCTTTATTAAATTTTTTGAAAGTTATGTCATTAAGTTTTTTTTGAATTTTTTTTATCACACCGAATTCAACATTTTTTTATTTCCAATCAATTTCATTTAAAATTCATTCGCACGTATATGATTTCAACCGACTTCGTTAAAAATATCTCGATTTTATTAAAAATTATATTTTTTTTATATAGTACTGATAAACGCATGTATAAAATAAAAATGTTGGTTACAAAACTGTCTCAGAAGGAGGGGCACTAGAGCCAAAGTGTTCTATCTTCATTTCTTTGTCAACTACTTGTAAGCCGTACAAAAAAGCAATAAGAAATTTGGTAAACGGAATTAGTTGAAGTAATGATTCAAAAAATTACATGGATCCTTTTATTCTGTCATATATTTACTGAAATTTTAAAGATATTTTCATGGTAACGTAATTACTAAATGTTACTGAGTCTGATAGTTGTTTGATGAATTACATTATCTTCACTATCTAATAGTGAACTAAAAAACATATAGATGCAATTAAGATAATTTTTAAGGTATAGATGATTTATTAGTTTATTTTTTAATTGGCAAACTATTGTAGCATACTAAAGCGCACTCTCAAACCTCAAAAGCGTGAAATTAAAAAATTTTAAAAAGTTAAAAAAGTACACTCAATCACAACGAGGTTTATATAAATTGTCTCTTAAATCATATGTTTACAACAAGTTCATTATTGAACAAGAAATAAATTATGTTAAAAAAAATCATGGGGAGTGAATTCATCGTCAATGTAAGATTAGCCCTCTACAAGCTTTCTTAATTCTCTTGTATTGAAGTGCATAAAAATATTTCTCACGACTTCACTGGGTAAACTTACATAATTAATTGACATTAAAATATCCTCCAATGCTTTGTTTAAAGAAATTTCCGCATTATCTAATAACTGTCTCTTCTCTATGGCCAATTCAATACGAGTTTTCGTTACGTAGTCGTAGCATTTCGGTTTTGTAATTTTTTCCAGAGATGCATGCAAATTTTTACAGGCATCCCAATGAATTTCGTAGTCCAACAACCTGACGTACAAATCCAGTGGCATCGTGATCATGTCGAAAATAGATATACTACCTTCATTATTGGACTTTAGTCTTTTTATCACACTATTACAATAAGAGAAAATTTTTGAGAATGACTCATTCAACTCAAACAGCCCTTTGGCCGGCATCAAGTCGGGATGTAATTTGCCCAAGTGTAAATCAACGGCGTAGAAAAAAAATAATAAGTAGATAAATTGATCGTAATAAGATTTTGAAACGCTGTAATACAAAGCCCAAATTATCGCATTGTCCACATTGGCGTTGTCTTGGAACTCCCGTAGTAAGCATATGATCTTCAAATTGATCTCCGGACAAGTTATGGCAAAATAATTTGGTGGATCAATGGTAAAACGTCTGTCGATAAATAAATTCAAGATAATCAAGTAGTGAGAACGTTTTTCAATAATAAATTTAAGATTTCAACCAACTAACCTGTCAGCCCGTAGACCAGCCTCCAAAAGCATCTTAAGGATGCTGTAGTCTTTCTTTTTAATGGCCACAGTCAGTACTCTATTGATGTCTTGAGAGCCACTTTGGATAGCCTCTACGACATTATTCGCGTTGAGTAAGCGATCAACGACCGATTCGTACCCCAAGTTGACAGCTACGATGAGTTCTAATAGATTCAGTGCACTCTGATGATGGCAGTAATAAAACTTGACATACTTTTCTTTGACAGAACATTGAAGTGTATCTTTGTTTACTTTAGCGATTTTTGATAGCATCAAACTACACAAGTTCGTATTTATTTCAATTATCCTTGTTGCCAAAAAAAAGGGCGTCTCGTTGATGTAATCTTGCGCTTGCAAGTCTGCACCTGTAAACCATATCGTTACTTTATCTTTTAGCTGGAATATTTCACGTTTTTTATTTGCTGTTAGGAAACACAAAGACTTTAATAGTTTGGTCAACCAATACGTCAACGAAGAACTTACTGTTATCCGAATCACGCATATGGATGGTGGGTTAACATAGCTTATTTAAGGAGGTTGACTACCTTAAGAAATTAACAGTCAGTTTTCAATTAAATTTTGTGCAGCGCTTCAAAAATCTAAAAAAAAAAATTATGCAAAGTTTTAAAAACTTTGGATGTTTACGAAATGAGAAATTGATGAAATAAATTTTGTGAATTTTAAATGCATTCTTATGGGAAATCGTCAAAAGCGACTCTGACAGTTTTAATACAATTAACAGTCAGCTTTGGTCAAAAGTGCCAGCAATCAAGAGTAAATTAGTATCTCCTAATAATTAAGTAAGACAGTCACTTCGATTATGTCCTTGTAAAAATAGTTATTAATGAATAATCATGCTCACGCATTTCTAACCTAAAAAAGGCATAGAGTCAGACTTCTCTCTCACACTCCCATCCGCAGGTAGTCAACCACCTTAAACATGACCACAAATAACAATTAATGAAAAAGGAAAAAAAAAATGGAAACAATCATAATAAAAATGAGATCTCATTTTAAAACTGATTTAGAAAGTTCTAATAACCAATTTACCATTTTCAACAAGCAGCTCAGCAATTTTATCAATCCATTTCGTTTTGCAAGTTCTAGTAACTCGTAAGACTAAATGCAATGGTGTCTCGCCGAAGAAGTTTTTACTGTTGACGTTTGCTCCATTTTTGAGGAGGGTCTTAATCGCTTCTTCATCTTCATCACGAACAGCTTTATGCAGATCGGAATCATTCATGTCGTCTTTGATTTTGACTTTTAGCTCGTGCAATATATCTAAAAGAAAACACGGATCCTCTGTCCTGTGGTTCTTTTGGTGATTCTTCGATACTATGTAGTACAGTAGGGATTTCAGCGAGAAGTCAACGTAAGCATCCAATTCGGGTGCCAGTTCTATTACATATTTGATAAACGTCTTTTGACATGTCCACAACTCATACGAATTATTACATGCTTCTACTAGACTCCTGTAGGAATTCACGCTTTTTGCACTACAAAAGATAATTAATCATACTTGAAAACTAAATCCATAAATTATACAAGTTAAAATGAAAAAAAAGTTACAAAAGTTTTAATCCTTTACCCAAGTGCTACGAGATTTTTTTCTGCATCTATGTTGTGAGAAGAAATGGCAATGTCTAATGGCACTTGATCATCACAGTCAGTAATGTTAGGGTCTGCTTTGTACTCCAACAACATTTCTACAATATATTTATTCTTTTGTGTTGCATAATGCAAAGCTGTTTTACTGTGAGTGTTAATGATATTCGGATCAGCTTTGTTGTCCAAAAGAAATTTCACTCCTTCCATCTTTAAAATTTCAAGTGTTAAAATTACCTGAGATTATTATTTATAATGTATGAACATTACCTGTTGTTTTTTTACGGCTAAGTGCAATGGTGTCTCAAGTTTGTTTCCTCGTGCGTTTACGTTTGCTCCATAATCTATAAGAAGTTTTGCTATTGCCATCTTGTTGTGAGGTTGTATCAATACATCATTGTTATCGTAGACCAGGTGAAGAGGTGTTTGGAATTCGAGATCCCAATTATTCACAGAAGATGGCTCTCTGGAGAAGCGATCAAAGAAAATTTGTCAAAAAATTTTGGATATTCTTATTCAGAAATTCTGTTTGTTTTTTTTTCAAAAGTTACCTTTCCAGGATTTCTTGAACGACCGCAACGTTGCCATTTTGAACTGCTTGATGGAGAGTTGGTCTCATAAAATAGTTTAAATAGTTCATCTTCAGCTGTCCGTTTGACTTTTCAACCTGAATAAGCATTTAAGCGATCGTTTTATTGTGGACTGTTTATTAAATAGTAAAAATAAAGGTAAATTTTTTTAAGAAGGTTTTCTGAAAAGTTAAATCATATTTCTTGATTTTTTTTTCGTGAAATCATTATATAATTTTCATAAATAAAAGAAAAATTATGGGTTAAACATCACAGATTTGTTCAATATGAATCACATGTTTAATAACTTTTTTTTATTAAAATGAAAAACTATTAGTGAGTATTTTTTAAATATTATAGAAGTGATGTACAGTCCTTGCTAGAAATAATGCTACGCGTCAGCATTTTCATTTGTACAAAAAAAAAGCAAAAACTTGAAGCTCTAAGACATGAAATTCAAAAGTTTTAATTCTAGGATGTGATGTATTAGGTGTATGCACACAGCATTATAAAAAGTTGAGTTACCCTAGTATTATGGAGCGATCAAGATAAGATCTAAGCTCATTTCATTTCTCTTAAAAATTAGAACTTCATTCAATTTTTTAGTGAATGTTTTAACTTAAAAAAANNNNAAAAAAAAAAATATTAAAAAAAAAATGCAAAAAAAATCTCGAAAAATATTCTACGACGTATTCTAAATATTAACTAGAACTTGTTTGTTATATAACATATGCAAGAATATCTATAATAAAAGTTTGTTTATATATTACGAAAAAGTACGCCTGGTCTTTTTAATAGCACTTTTACGTTGATAAAAAAAAAGTAACGTACATTGATAAGACAACAAATGGAAAGCAATTTATTTGTATACTCCTTAAGATGCAGTTTTTCTGAAAATGCAAATTTTTCTATTTCTTTTTTTTTATCTAAGAACTTGCGAAAGTGTTTGCCACATAAGCGCAATCCAACCGGGACTATAGTACGGATCCTGGAGCCGTAAAATGACAATGGTGCTTTTGTGACGAAAACTATTGTTTTTTTAAATGACTCGTTTTGATCGCCTAAAATATTGAAAATTTTTTTTTTGTTTCATAGAATTCTTGGATTGATGCAAAACTCGTTTTCTGAGGAAGCAAAGTGAAAATCTTTAAGCGAGTACTCGAATAGTAGTATTTGAATAGATTTTTGTACAAGAGCTCCATGGTCAGTCTATTATTTTAAAAATTTAATATGGCAACCCATCGCCATCTTCTGCCGAACTCAACTATTTTAAAATATGAATGACAAAAAAATTTTATGTAATACCCATGAGCTGGTGCAACAGAGCATTACGAAATTATTAATATAATTTTGTCTATTTCCCGTTAAGATCCAAAATATATACTGTTTATAAAAAGCGACACAATAATTAAGAGCCAAATTATATTTAGAGTTCTTGAAAACTTGTAACAGAAGTAGACTTTTGTTAGTTCAAGCAATGGTATCTTAAATATTTAGTGGTAACAGTTGTTTGTAAGGAAGTAGAGAAACTTACTTGTTTCAGACGAAAATGATATACTAAAAAACTTGTGACCAGAGGAATGTCTCATAACTTTTTAATAATGTTTTATAAATCTTTCAAAGAGAATCAAGACACTTCAAAGTGATAGTTTAGTGTTCAATGATAGGCCCACTGATTAGAACGGTTACCGATAACGAAATCGCCGTAGTTGTATTAGGCAGGTTTCGAAGAAAGTTAATTTTCGTAGGAAAATGTTTTCATCACGAACTTACTTCCTACACAAGCTTTTGATTTCAACATTTTTCACTACACAATTTTAGATACAGTGCGTTAGAGTCACATTTTCAACATAAAAATGTTTTTTGCTTTCATATCTTAAACAGCTTTTCATAAGGAATTACAAGCTTACTCCGATGAATCTCCTCATAAGCAGTCCTCAAATTGTTGGCAGTGCCGAAAAAAATTGTTGCACAATCTACCGCTTGCAGAGTTATGAGTATAAGTTATAACACTTTCATGGATAATTTATAGCGTTATTCGTAAGATAATAATAATTAAAGATGATATCGAAGATAATCAAATTCATTTAAAGCCGATTCTTACAACTATGAAAAATACTGACTATGAAAACTTTTTCGTGCAATAAAACCGGTGAAATACTCATTAAAAAATGTATGTTGCTTACGTTGTGGCCCTGCCCTTTTTATTAGTAACAAACGTTAATTGTAACTCACCTTTTGCGACTCCTGTTGATCGGTGAACTGCTTCTCTTTTATTTAAGGTTAAAAAAAACGACGGAGTGAGAGAACCTGCACCAATAGGTTGTGTACGGGAACCATTCAAACAATGTATCCTAGAAAAGTTGTACAGACAGAAAGTCTCTTGGCTCTTTATCAACAACGTAATCACGATGAGGTTAAATTAAACGGTTTCTTACTTGGTTGTAGCACATACCTATAGTTGCTAGTCAATCAGAACTGAGCAGCGTATAACGTTGCACTGTGGCAGTGTGTACCTTCATGTATTGCTCACACGATGCGTCAACATACACAAACTACATCATGTCTTTAATTACATGTGTAAAAGAAATAGACCGAAGGAGAAAGAGAGGGAAAGAAATACGAAAGATATGGATGTTTGTTTCTAAGCATGTACTTACGCGTATGTCTTTTGGTGTGCCACACAAATCGGTAAATTTACAAGTCTTGCGATTTCCTACCAAATAAAGATTTAATAGTTTGTAATTTCACACCATTCAGATGTAAGTATAAAGGAAAACGGCTACTTTAAGCATGTGGCAAGTGTTTGGCTCACACATGCAAATGCACACATATGCGCATTAGTTTAATATTCAATCGGGGAATACATATATGACCAGAGTCACAACACACCTAAAGATGTATACATACATACATAAACTAAATGCACACAAGACAACTGATTTGTTTTTATCGTCTATACTGTGTATATACAATATTGTATCATATGTATGCATACTGAATGCTATTGTTTGAATATATTCTATACCTTATTAAGTTCCTTATCTCTGTTTTTCTGTATGAGTTAGTAGAAGAGCTGTATAGTTGGTGCGTATTGCTCTTAAGTATACTCTCTTATCCGTAGTTAAAAAAGTACGTTTTTTCGAGATTTTCTTATGTACATTATAACCGTACATAAATTTCATTAGTATGTCTTCCTAGGCAACGCTAGATTCTGGTTAACGCTATCTTTTACAATAAAAATTTCTATGTTTTTTTTCAGTGAATTATTATCATTGTACGTTAATAGGTATTACTAAAATCAGAATCAAATTTGTAAAGATACAGCAACGTCTTAACGAGAAAACGTTTGCACTCAGTATCATTTTTAAACGTAAAAAAACCTGGGTTCTACTCCTCAGCCCAATATAAGTGAGTATCGTCTGCTGTTAAATTATTTTCTCACCTTACACTTTGTTATGAACGTTTGCTTTCTAAAAATTATGATTTGAACTTGGCGGATCTCCTTACTAGACGAGGTACATTGGTGCTACGTTATTAAAATTAATATTTTCTAGAATTTCTTACACGATCTCAAGTTTTCAAGAATATTCTGTAATTTTTTAAAAGAGCCACGCCGCCAATTTTTTTTATCTTGAAGTGCACACCTTAAGGTAAAATTTTTAGCCCATGAGAGTTGAAAATAATGCCGTTATGACTGAATAATAATACGTGGTTGATAATCGCAAAAACGCGTTTTTTTAAACTTGAGAAATTTTTTACTAAGAATCTGTAAGGTTTAGGTATATACATATATTCCATTATTTTTTTGCTCAAAATATGCCAAAGAATTTGAATAAATTTTTTGTTTGCCAAAATTGTAAAAGTTTTCTATTTGCTTGCATAATTCGTTAATAATAATTAATTGCAGAAAAATTAGGACAAACCCCATGGTTTATCGTTTTCAGGAGATCAAAATACATCAAATAATAAAAAAAATTCCGTTGACTCGAATATTTCACGGGCACTTATCAGTAAAACCTAACTAAATATTTGTTCTATGACGTTTGTATTATTTTAAACGTATAGATATAAAAAATTTTTAGAGAAATTTATCGTTTCACCTATAAGTGTTACTGTATGCTTCTGCCTGTATTTATTTCTTTGTGATTAATAGCTGTTAGTTCATATAAGTTTACCTTTTCATTTATCTTCCCGTGTATACGTTCTAATTGACCGAGAAACACAGAGGGTTTCTCGGCCGCAGGTATGGAGCACGGGGGTACTTGATAGTGCTATCTCCGGGGTCGTTTTTTCTCCCCCTGCCTTTTCAGACAGATAAATGGGGCTACGCAGTGTTCGATTAGTGTTTCGAACGCGGTTGTTTAGACATTTTGGATTCTTTTTTGTTTTTCGGTTGCCATGTTCGTTTCGACATAGCAACGCGATGTTTTGTCCAACTTTTTTGTCAGAGCCCTTTCAGCTATTAAAGAGTGAAAACGTGTCCTTTGTTATAAAAAAATATTGTAATAAATAAGTATTCCAGTTTTTCAAAAAGTGTATAAATATTGNTTTTCCGCTCGTAAGTATTTATTTATTAAGTAGGTCTCAAATGTTTTATTCAATCTGATCCTTTTCCCACCTTTAAGAATTATTTATTTATTGCTAATTTTTGTTATTGTGACGTCTAGTTTACGGATTTATTTTCAACATAAGGAATTTTATATGCTTCAACAATATTTTTATAATACCAACAGATTTTTTGGAAAAAAACTTTTTGTATGATTATTGAAGTTTATCGCGTACTTATCGCCAATCTCTTGGCAATTTTCATGATACTACACGTTAAGGTGGCTTCCGCGTTTTCTGTCATAACTGGTGAGGGAACCTTTAAAATATTACAAAAAAAAGTTTCTTCTGTGAAATAATACGTATAAAAATAATAAATATTGCAACTACTTAAAAAAGATATGAAAAATTGTCGAAAAGGGGATTCGATTTCCTTATCAAGATCCATAATTGAGCAAAAAACGACCCATCACTTTTCGTTAAATTTTCATTGACGAACGGGCTCGCGAAACCCAGATCAGTATTGAATTAACTAAAACTGTAAATTCCTCGTATTTAGACCAACCTGCAAAGTGAGAGGGGGTAGAAGAAAATACAGAGAATACGCGCTGACGATCGGTGGCCAGATCTGTCTAGAAAGGGTGAGACTGGGCGAAACGAGTAGTGTCGAAAGCTGGTCGTTGCAACAGAAGGATTGAGGAAAACTTTGTACGCAAACTTAATTACTCGACGGTTATCACGTACTTCCGGAGTTGGTAAATGTCTTCGTGGTTTACATGAGGTTGGCGTAAATTACCAACGTCATCTCCAAATTTCGTACATTTTTTTTCGAGTAGTTCCATAAGTCACTAAGGTCGAGTTGACTACACCGCTAAAAGTGCCCATCGCGAACACGAGTACTTATTAGACAGCTCGTTTCGGTCAAACCGCGAGATTGACAGCTACTTGTCACGGCCGATGTAATTAAATAAATGTATTCATGCACACACGACACAATAAAGGAAGAGAGTGGTGCATCACATACATATATACCTATGCGTGTTGAGTGTGAAAAAGTAACAGGTATACGGTGTTTATTGGCGGTGGTAGACGGAAAAACGCGCGAAATTGGTAAAATTAACACCTCCGACCAGTTACGCGTAGGGATACGTGCACGGATTTGATGTACAGCATAAACAGGCGTGCGATAATTAGATACGAGGATGGCCTTTTTCCTCCGTCTCGCGTTACAGCATCTTCTAGTTTCTGCCTTCTCGGCGGCTTAATCGCGCGGTCGTTCGATTTTATGTTTATGCATCAGGCAGCGCGGCTTTTGCGCGAAGCTTTCAGGGTCCGGCTTATGAATATAGAAGGGGAGAAGGGGTGAGCCCATTTGCGCACGAGCGTGTGCTGCGTATGTGTAATGGGCACCCAGCGAGCTGTGACACCGGAGCCTTTTTTGCCATTTTTTTTTAACATGATCGGTATATTTATATCATTCGTAAATGAAGGTAGAGTGCTTGGAGATTCGGTTATTGGATGAAATTGGTGAATTCAACCTGTACGCCGTTTTATATGAAATCGTTCGTTCTGTTCATTTCTAATGTGACTTAATAACTTTTTTTTTTTTTTTTTTTTACGTAATGTTAAAAACAATTGAATTGTAAGTTATTGACTTGTCTGTTTATATTTGACACCAAGTTGGAGAACTATCATGCCAAGAAGTTACATATACATACCACTTTTTAACTCAAGGTGTAAAATAAAATCGTAAATTTTATACACTTATTAGGGGTCTCGGTCCCATGGATATTCACAGATCAACCATGAGTTAAGGAGGTTCAATACATACCATCGACGATTTTAGTCATTATATGTGTTATAAAAAACAAACGTACTTTTTTTGGACGATCTCAGCAATGTAGTTACTAAGATATTTCAAAATAAAAAATAAAAAACTTAACAAGGGCTGTAATGGGAAAATTTTTGTGACTTAAAAATAACGTACCTTAGTAATGGTTACAAAATCGACAAAAAATATATGTTGGCACTACAAATACTGCAAATTTATGATCCTGTGATTTTAATCAGTATCTATACTAATTAGAGAGAAAATCACAATTTTTCAAAGCAAAAATAAAAACTTTGGTTAGGCTTGTAAGATGGACGCAGGTATACCATGCTATAGTAGTAAACTGTATTACATTCTGTCGGTTATGCCGTGAGCTTCCCACACCCCTGAACCTGCTTCATCGCCCCTCTGGAATATTGTATCGAACCTCCTTTAAGAAAATTATTTGTTTTTTATGATTGTTTGAGAAAACTCGAACATAAATAAGATTTTATACAGCAGATGATCTTCATTTTCATTTACAAAATTTAAAGTTGGTTTTTCCATCCAAATCTGATTGTTGAATTCTACTGCTCCTTACACAAACCAGGTGATCAGTCTTACAATTATAATCACGCAATGAATGACGGCCAAGTATTAATTTGACATGAAATATATATTCCACAACAGTATGATACGAAGCATACACTCCATATTGTCATATTGAGGTAGAGCTATAAAAATTACACCCTTGAATTAATCATTATTTATCGATACGACACCTAAAACAAAATTTAATTTCGTTTTTTATTACAAAAAAAGTAAAATTTATAATAAAAATAATAAAATATTGCTTCCGTTAATGTTTCAGGTTTATGCGAACTGGAGATAAACCAATCGAACATCATTCTCGACATCGAGGAGAGCAGAGGGGACTGTGAGTATACCCTATATTATGTATATGTGTATGCTATGTGTGTGCGTGTACACGAGATGACTTACAAGCTATCGAACGCTATTTAGCATAATTTATGCGACCAAACTTATTTTTCGCCAACGTATGGTAATGGCGCGCCGATGAGATAGATGATTTGTAGGACAGCATACAGGTACACACGTACCCGCGGTTGATTGGAAAAAACAGAATTTATCGATCACCTCCTAGTACACCCATACCCGTTCGTTCGCTCGCGCTGTTTTTACAAATCTATAATTTCTAACGGCACGTGCATACCCACCCGTAAATTTATCATTTAAAAAAAAAGAAAAAAATGTATATGCTGCTCGCAAAAGAACAATTTCATTTTAAACTCCGCCAAGTATCAACTATCTCGGTGACTTTGTCATCCTTAGTTATCCCTATACAAGTCGTTTTGATTTGATGTAATTTGTATAGAAGTACTACCTTGTCTTCGTGGTAACACTCGCACTCGTTCGGCGATGCCTATCGAGACTCCTTCGTGTGCCAACTGGTTCAGCAGCTTGTATGCGCGGGCGTAATCTTCCACCCTGGAGTGTTTGCTCTGTCGTCGTCGTTTTATTCTTCTCCTCTCCAGATGTCGATAATTTTTCTACAGCCCGGAAAGTGCGCGAGATCTCTGATCGGAAATCGCTTATGGGGTAACCGTTAGCGGATGAGCTCGAAAAACCTGTTAAAAGATCGATCGCAACTTTTGACTTCATTGATAGCTGATTGGTTCAGTCACTTACAGTGGAGATTTGGAAATCATGTTTCTCCTTTCAACGTCCCTTTTTGATGACAAAAACGTTAGTCAGAATAGTAGAATTATCAAAAGCGGTATACATTCGGTATTTTATTCATCGATAAGAAACATACGTGTCGTGTAGCTCCCATTCAAAATGTGATCTGAGAGAAGGACTTGTTAGTAATTAACTTCATATGTTATAACTATTAACTTATGTATAATATGTATCCCGAGTGTTGCCATATAACTTGGCACAGGTTCAACGTATATATGGCATGTTAACTATTAACATGTTGTCTGTGTGCAGTTAAAATTTAAAAAGTTATAAAGAACATGTAAACCAATTTTTTTTTAACATACTTGTACGTTGATAGTTAACAAATCCTTCTCTCAGTGTGGCATTAATGTTTTTATTAACGGTTTTATGAAAAAAAAAGTAAAAAATCGAGAAGAGTCATTAATTGGTAAGCGTAGCTCTAAGCCGTTTGACAATATCCCTAATTGAAGTTATGATTTCCATAGATGATGTAAATATACTTTATTTGACGCGCGAATCATTAAAATCGGTCAATACTTGTTTTAAGTAATCGAAATAAAACTCTAAAAAAAAGGGAATTAGATTGTTTTTGTTATTCAGTTGATAATTTCTTTAGAGCCTAAGTACTTGATAAGAATATGTCTTATATATAAAGACTTAGCACGATTTAAAAAAATAGTATTTATAATTTTCCGCTCGTAAGTATTTATTTATTAAGTAGGTCTCAAATGTTTTATTCAATCTGATCCTTTTCCCACCTTTAAGAATTATTTATTTATTGCTAATTTTTGTTATTGTGACGTCTAGTTTACGGATTTATTTTCAACATAAGGAATTTTATATGCTTCAACAATATTTTTATAAAATCAATTGCGTTTTAAAAAGTTTAACTTTGTTGTACTCTGTTTTCTTTGTAAATCTCTCAACATTGTCATAAAAATTTTGTACTCTTTTAGCTGGTATTTTAATATGTAGTCACCAAAAAAATTGCTTTAGGAAAAAAAAGTTTTTCAGGAGCAGAGATAATTTTTTTAGAAATTCATTAAGCCATTTTTTGATGGGGTTTAACGGGAAAAAATTTACCGCAGCGTAATAAAATAATGACAACTAACATTTTTACATTGATTACATAGATCGAAAAAATTTTGTGTGAATTCTAATGAAAACATTTTTACCATTTTTTTTGTCATTGGAAGTTTTTTTTGTACCTCACAGATTCGAAAAAGAATCTAAATAATAATAAATAAATGAAAAAGTTTTCATACTAGCTTATTCTAACGCATTTTAGGTTAAAACAATTTTGTGATGTAAATACAGTTTTATATGCTATTTAATTTATTTTACAAAAAGTATTTACACAATGTCAAAACTGGAGATATTAAGAGAAAATGGTGGAATGTACTTTTTTAGTCGTAAATTTTACATTTCAATCTGTTAGATAGCTTAAGAGAGTAAATTTTTTATAAATATTTTCTTGAAATTTTTAGTATACATCTTGGATTGAATCATAGGAAGTAGAACAAATGTTTTGTAACAAAATTATGGATGCTAAAACTGTAGATTAGTTTGTATTTATTTATAATTATAAATAAATACAAACTGTAGATTAGTTTGTATTTATTTATAATTATAAAAATTAGTACAATTAGGTTTTAACACGCCAATTTACAATCAGATATTAAAAATATGTAGAATAGATCTGCAGCTTCCCTAAAGTACCATGAAAAGTGGATACTCATAATAAAGGTAGATAGGTAAAGTAAAGGTCGATAACGACCCAGTAGAACCTACATATATAGTAATACAAATACGTGGTTATCGACTACTGGCTCTTTTACCTTACAGTTAAGAAAAATTGTAAATCTTTAGAAAGAACAATAAACGTATATAAATAGCAAAAACATGCATAGAAACACAGCAAAGCAGGGACATGCAGATCAGTATCTCGAAACAGTTGAAAAAAATAAAAAAATAGCATTAATATTCGTACACTTGTGTCCCTTGTACGCAAAAATTAAGTTTTTCTATAAATTCAGCTACTCATCATTACCTCATAATTAATTCACTCAACACAACTTTCACAACTTGTTTAATAAAAAAAAAAAAAAAAAAAAATTATGTCGGGAGCCCCAGATTGTCACAGTAAAACCAAAAGTGGCCGAAAAACGTCTCAATCTGCACGTCACGTATACACGTAATATACAATACAAGCGCACGTGTCTCCGTTTCTTTTCTTACGGAGCTTATATACTTATGACACGTCCCCCTACTGCATAGTACAAGGTATACATGCATAATGCATAGGATGACGTGAGCTAGTAGCTTTGTTCGTTTTCGCGCGACTTAATTTTTGTCGACCGCAGACAAGAGAAAGGTATTGTGAGAGAGAGATAGAGCGCAAGGAGTCTAGATTTTTTGTTCTATGGCTTGGTTATTTTTTGAATTTTAGCGCTATTGTTGGACAAGTGACCGCAAGACTTGCTTTCTGTTTTCACTTCTCTGACTTAAGCTTTTGTTTTTCTCGCAGTGTCAGATTTACCATAAAACTTTTAGATTTTTCTTTCATTTTTTCGTGGAAATGCTACTTTTTGCAGTATGACTGCATGCAATTTTTGTGTCTTAGTCTCGTTTCTTGAAAATTCCTTTTTTTTAAGATATAATCTTTTTCATATTAAATTAAAGCTAGAAAAGGGTTATTACTTCATACAAATAATCTATTCACATGTAAATATTTAAATGTTAATTATTTCTGTACGGTGCTCAAGGGCTTCGACCCCCCAACCCTCCCATACGCACGTGTACCCCTAAAATTTGATGAAACATTCATTATCTGAAATCTTTCAAGTAAGATTAAAAATTCCATTTGAATTTTCCTCAGTCTTATGCTTTTCAGTCTTCCCACTGTGAAAAAATCAAGTGATCAAACTAGACCAATCAACTCTCGTATTATCAAGTTTCATTCCATGACCCATCCATCTTTCAAGAAGGGCTGCACTGTATCGTGAAAACAGTATGATTATCTTTTGTTTCGATTTTCAAGTCAATGAGTATTGGTACCATTTATTTCACGATTTTGATTTTTCAGATGAAAGGTTTTTCTACCCAATAATGACCCACAAAAAAATACCGGAAACCAAATCCACGAAAATACTTGCTTCCAAACCCAAGACGTTTAACACTGTGCTTGAGACCTTTTCTGTTTCTGTTACCTGTTAATTTTCTGGAAAAAACTACGGTAATCAATCAGTATTGAAATATAATCCACAGACTATCTACTGGCAATAGATACTTTGCTGACACTATGCTCGTACGCATACTCCTGGACAATCATCGTGGTACAAAATAATAGTCCTGAACTTCTCGTCATTTCGCAACGAATGAAATAGCTCCTAATCACCCCGAGAGAAAAACTCAAATGTGACAAAAAGATGCGACCACGTGGTGGGAAAGCAGCTGTTCCTGTTTACAATTACCCGCCTCGAACGCACACATTATCCCATACTCGTACCCTTGCCACAATAATCTCTAGCGGCCCGTTTTTCTGCACTTTTTGAATTTACAGTTCCGAAGCGACGTGCCCTCTCGGCCGCAGGCTCGGCTTCTTTTCCGCATTTCCCGCCTTACTCGCGCGCGTCGCCAAGCACGAAGAAAGAAAGAAAGGAAAAAAAAAAATGACGCTCGTTATGTTGACTTTTACCCTTGAATTTTTCAACGCGACTGTCTCCGTTTCTCCTGAGCGCGCGTTTCCGTCCGCGACGAGCTTGACAATCCGGTGTGTGTCTCACCGTTATTTATCAGGAGTACTTTTTTTCTTTCTGAAGGGATGCCTAGAAATACATTAAATAGACTACGTTTTTTATATTCCTCGGGATGGTGACCTCGAGTGTTGGACTTCCTGATGATGTGCCCATGATCTTCTTCATTGAAAATCATCTTTTGAGCTTCGAAGCTTTTTATCCATTTGGATGCCTTAGTTTTTTTAGCTGCTCGATTTCTTAAAGTGGCTCTAGCGGAAAAATCCTTGCACTAACAAAAACAGCCCAAGTAAACTCCCAACTCTTGCAATCCTTGAAACAACGGTATCAACACGACAGTGTATATATGTAAGACTCCGATGAAGTACTCGGATGTTGATCGCTCTTTGCTTACAAGCTTTCGTACTATATACCAAATTTAATATACGTATGACAGCTTAACGGTAAAGAGTAGATAGCATCATAAATCCTTCGCTCTTTGTAAGATTCTGCTGCTTTCTTACTCTTGATTTGAGTAACTTTCAAACAAACATAATTTTATTGGATAGATGAGTTTTGATTATAGTACGCTGTTTCGTTTATTCTTATAATTATAATTTCATGCATAAAAAATAATCGATGTTGAAAAAAGTATAATCGTTTTGATGAGAGTCTAGTCAAGAGGCAAAGTTTTGAGTAAAGATTTAATCGCTGATTCAGGAAAACAGTTTTACTTTTATAGTTTTTTTTTCTCTGTATTTTTTTATTGAAACTGAAACTTCCATTACTCCATTTTGGGATAATTTATTAGTGTGCACTTTTTTTTCATTTTTTTCCAGCTTTTAATTGAAAATACCAACGTACTACATCAACTTCAATGCGCAATGAAAAAAAGGAAATTTTTTTGCATCTAAAATTGTTTGTGTCCCTGAAATGAATGAAGCTTTAGGTCTAAGACTCGAAAATCCTTTGTTCGCAGCGATCGATCAGGAAACAGTCCCGGCAGAGCTGCCCGTTATCGGTGACCCGACGAACGAGACGATCCTCGAGCTGAACTTAACAGGCCGCCAGCCACTTTTTACCCTCGATGGCAAACGACTCAGGCTTCTCAGGCCACTGGACCGAGATGAGGATAATCTGTCGCACGTCTTTTTTCAGGTAAATACTTTATTACTACAATATTATATTGATGACTGTTGTTATTGTTATTGTTATTATTATTATTGTTATTATTATTATTATTATTNTATGATTAGTAAGGTAGAAGGTTTTATAACTACTTATGTTTAGACCACTTTTGGACGAAAAAAAGTTTTCATAGAAATATAGCTAAAATACTACGACAACAGTGATTTTTACAGAAACTAATAAGTGCTGAGCAAACTTTTTTTGGTATTATTATTATTTTAACTATTGTTTTAACTATTATTATTATTTTTATTGTTATCATTATTGTTATTGTTGTTATTGTTATTATTGCTGTAATTACATTACAGTACAGGTTAGGTCAATCCCTTGTAGGATTTTAACAGATTAGGCATTTCTTACAATCTTCATTTGAATAAAATAAATTAAAAAACTAACATAGTGTAAGCAACCAAGTTATCAAGAAAATGTAACGATACGCTTAACGTATTGATTCAGTACATGATAAATTGTGCACCAATTTTTGAATGAGTATTTTTACATGCTTTTATTCAACTTATACTCAATTTCTGTCACTGTATGTCCGTAATGGATTTTTGTAATCGATTTTCGACCTTTTATTATACGCGATATAAATTTTTCTTTTTTCCCATAGAAATTTTCATTGTAGACGATAAATTCAGTGTGAGTGCTTTAATAATAAAATATGAGAAATCAAGGAAAATACAAATACAAAATTAATGTATGCATGAAGTTCGGATGAAACCTTGTTTTCGGACATTGAGTGGCTTATGGGTCGCGTGGTGTAAAACAAGCCGAACTGTTAAAAAAGTTAAGCTGAATTAGAAAAAAAGAATACACCTTGATTAATTTTTCAATCATAAGTTTTATAAGTTTTATTTGGACTAACGTCGTAAATTACAAAAAACTCAAATTATTATTATTATTTTTTTTAAAAACTACTAAAGAAAGATTACAATCCATTGAAGAAAATTCATGAAATATGTCAATTTGGGTAACTTTGTAATGAATTCAATGTTGAATAAAAGTATTAATTATAATTACGCAGCACTTCACCGATAAAAGAATATTGATCATCAACTTTTTGTAAAACCAAGTATTATCAGTTCATTTGGTAAAAATTAAAATGCAATTTATAATTCAAAATTTGAAGAAGTTCTATGGTCACAAATATCTCTAAAGAAAGCAAACTAAATTCAAAAAATAGGTTGTCAAAAGAAAAAGTCAAGGGCTGTGCTGATAAAATCTTTATTCTCTATATTATCGAAACATTATTGTTTGTTCGTAAATATTTTGAGAGCATAGCCCTCGACTTCTTTATTTGACTACTTCCATCGCTGCTCTTAAACGTGTCGCTTAAACATTGGAATTTGGTATAAACTTCTAGACAGTAAAGAGGCAGGATCATGTTGTATGGCAAGATAAAAAAAATAAGAGCGTTTTTCAATTTTTTCAGAAAAATACTACAGTGACCTAAATCTTATAAATACGATATTAGTATCGCGATGCCCCAGTTTCTTGTATATGAAAACGTGGATGAAATAAAGGCGTGACGTGGAGTTAAAGCGTATTGTTTGGTTGTTAAATTTTCGAGAAAATTTCGAGAAATTTTCGTGCAAACGCGAGAGAACTAAGTACTTAATTAATGTTAAACAATTTTCGGCCACTCACCGAAAAAAATATCTCTCTCGGCATTACGGAAAACCAGCGGTGATAAAAAAAAAAAGCGGAGGATGCAGCGAGGTGCACAATAACTCGGCGGCTGAAATCACTCGCAGCAAAGCCGGCTTTGCTCCACATAGGACGAGAAGCAGATATACGTACACATGTGCATAGTACACCCGCCTGCGAATAATCGAGCGAAAGGGAATCAGGATTCGCCGACGGTAATCTTCCAGGGTCATCGTTGACTCACCCGCGCGTGTGGTGTATAATTTGGATGCGTTTGTGTACCACATTGTGAGCAACCGACGATTTACGGAAATACATATACGTGTACGAGAAAAATAATGGCTTATCAGTGCTGTGTTACGTATCCAGCATGATTTTGCACAGACTGTATGGTATCTATTTTGGTGCGAATTTGCGAGGATCAAGCTCGGGTTTTTTTCTGAAACTATAGCTACGTTAGATAGGTTCTACGCGATATGCGCGATTTTACTATTTTTGCGGCTGTTTTTATCATCTCATATTACTATTTTTGTCATAAAATTTTATTTTTATACTTGCATGTACGACACTCATCAAAAATAATGAGCCTTTTCCAATATTTTTTTGCACTCGTTTTATTTTCTTTCATTATACACCTCATATTAACTTAACTTTTCATCATTACGTATTTTTGTTTATTGAATCTTTAACAACCACTTTTAATGATTGAGTAAACAAAGAGTTTGAGTAATAGCACTTGCACCGTACATTACCAATTGTTTAAAATGACAAAATAAAAATATTTATTGCGCACAATTTTATTTCTTATTCCCGTCAATTAAATAAAGTTTTTTGATTAATCGTTTTTGACCAGAGCAAAAAACTTTAATAAATTCATTTACTGTAAATTTACATTGTTTTGATTAATGCTACTATTTTATGTAATAAATTTTTAAAACGACCCACTGAACCTGCTTCGTGGATCTGTCACAACCAATTACACAACGAATAAAAAAGGGCTTCAGTCACGTGACGATAAATCTTCTTTCTTTATCCGACCGTCACGGTGGGATAGCGGTAGTGTTGCAGCTTCGTTACTACAATGATCTTTTTTTTTTGTTGTTGTTATAGCTGAGCTGCACGGTGCGAGCGACGAACAGCAACCGCAAGATCCCGGTGATCGTCCGAGTTACGGATGTCAACGATAACGCGCCCAGATTCGACAACACGCCGTATGAGACTACAGTTTCTGAGGTAAGTCATTCGATATGTTGGTGTAATATACATAGAGATTATACGGAATGTGTATATCATTCTAAAGTTGATATTTTTACGTTTTTGGATCTCCTACGGATGTTATTGTATATGGTGTTGAGTCTTGAGTTTCACTGGTGAAAAGTTGCAAGGAGATTATGTGTGGGTATTGTACAGATACTTGAAACGTATGAAAAATAAATTGGGAATTGAAGTCTTGGGATACAAAATATAACTGGGTTTATTTTGTAATTGAAAAATCGAGAAGTGTTAGTGTGTATTATGCTACAGAGTGAGATTTTGCTACATCATCAGTAATGCCATTTTTGTTTGGTTATATTATTCATATGAACCAAAATTTCGATCTTACCTATTATCTAAATTTTTTTCAGATTCCTTCCTCAATGCTTGATTAGTCTTGCTGAATCAATTTATTATTTGAATTGTCCAGAACAATTCATTTTGGTTTTTATTTTTTCAATAAAAGAGTTGTTCATGAGGAAAATGGTGGTCAGTGTGTTGTGAACTTAAAATAGTATGATTAGTAAGGTAGAAGGTTTTATAACTACTTATGTTTAGACCACTTTTGGACGAAAAAAAGTTTTCATAGAAATATAGCTAAAATACTACGACAACAGTGATTTTTACAGAAACTAATAAGTGCTGAGCAAACTTTTTTTGGTGACTTTGTGAGTGAAACTTTTCTGATGGTACAGGAAAAAAAGTCAGCCTCGTAAAAAAATCTTTTAGCTTTAGGTGTAAGAACTTTTTGTACCTTTTCTAATGAGTACTCTTTTTCGTTCTGATAGAAAGAAGATGTCATTGATGCCTGAGTTTCGTATGAACTGCTCGTTCTTAATTCAATAATGTACACTAAGCAATAAATTTTGTTTTAAATATCGTGTTTGAGTTTTTAGTTACAAAAATGTTTTGTTTACTGCTAAAGAAAAATCCGATATTTTTACATTAATTAAAAAATACAATTGACCCAGTTCAAAAATGAGGTACATGCTATTTCTACGATCGCTGATTATTCAGTAAAGATTTAAGGTTCAGAAATTTCACGTTAACTTTTTAGCTATTGTAAACAAGGTACTTTAAATTTGACAAGCGTGACATTACAGCATAAAAAACGAATACATTAACCGATCAAAGACGACAATAGCTCTTTTAACGGAATGACGACAAATTGCATCATGACGTCCGGTCGAAACGTTAAGGGGCTGCTTTTGCAGTGTCGACGAAGCCAGCGTTAAATACATTACATGATCACGTGCCCCTTTCATCGTATTTACCAGTACAGACGAGCTATTGGAGAAAATTGTGTGGTAGTAAGTAGCGCCGAGCGATTACATCGAGTCTACTGCAGCGATCGGTACACGAACGGTTCGAGAGAACAGGGGGGCCATATAATGCGGGAAGCGATAATAGAGATGATCCTCCAGGATAAAGGATCGACTGTGCCTCCATTATTCCACCTTATAACGTCCGAACAGCCGATCGATTTCCCCCCTCTTGCTCCCTACGTTTTCTCTCTTCCTCTTACCAATTTTGCGCGCCGGGGATGCCTCGATCGCGGAAAGTTGTTGTTTCGCGGATCTCCGGCTTTTCACCAATAAGGAAGCTCGCGCGAGGGTGAGAAATGTCATGCGTAAGAGATAGAAAGAGATGCTGATGGATGGTTATTATTTTTGTTTCACGTTTTACTTTCGAGTTGACCGCTTCCTTAAGTGAAACTAATCGTACAGTTCAAGTGTTACCGGACACTAGAAAATTGGAATTACAATTTTGTAAATATCGCGTTCAAGCTAAGTATTTTAAATGTTTACTGTCTCACTAAATTTCATTTCCCATAATTTAGATAAATACAAGAACATAGTACAGTATTGGTTTACGTTGTTTCATACGGTCATCCATTAATCTGGGGAATGGATTTGAATTTAACGAGGTTGATGTGGTGGATTCCACCGATTATGTGTAAGCCAATGACAACTCGCTAATTCAGACTGGAGTTATACGTATAATTGTGGTCAAATTCTAATCTTGTTACTAGAACACATGAAAACTAATCCCTCATGGCATTGCGATTAATTTTCGTGTAGTTTCCAATTACATATCAGTTCAGTAAAGTAATTATAAAAGAAGAGTCTGGAAGAAAACTGATGGAATTTATTCACAGTTTAAGGAAAATCATCCTTTTAGGACAGCATCTGCACTGAGACAAAAAAATTATAGAGAAATGCCAGCAAAAATTATACCATTTTTCACAGTAAATCGAATGCAAGCTGGTGAAAAAGGGAAAAGTTATTATTTTCAACAGTAAAGATTGTTTTAACAGTAAAAAAGTATAGATTAAATAGTTAGAATTATGGTTAGAAGTGTAAAAATTATCATGCTGGAGCATTAAACCTGGGAAGTATCGGTTAATAATTTTACTTTTTCTCATAGAATTTTTTACTGTTTTAACCATAATTTTCACTTTTTGAACCATAATTTTAACTGTTAATCCAATTATTGTTACTGTTGAAAATGATAACTTTTTTATTTTTTGTCAGCTTACATTCGATTTACTGTTAAAAATGGTAATATTTGCTGGAATTTTTCTATTATTGTTATTATTTTTTTTCTCTCAGTGCAGTTGCACCCGTTAAGGAAACATCGTTTTTATTGCAGTTGTAACAATTTTTTATTTGTATTGCATTTAATCACGTAAGATTCGGTAATAATAGATTACCTTCTTTTTGTTGCCCATCATTACTTATTGATTAAGTCATACATTACATATATTGATTATTTTATGAGGTTCGGTCAAAAACATCAGGTGTTATTGTAAGATTGATTAGTATCGTATTCTACAACCGTTGGGATTGACGTGACAAACAGTTTTATTGGACACTCCTCATTAAGCTACTTACTATTTGCATTGCGACGAGATATTCTGATATGGAAATGTAGCGTATAGTTCCGAAGGACTCTAACACGTGTGAGATGCTTCTAGTGCTCCATTGAATACCATTAATCTGATAAGCTATTCGGGGTATATAAATGATTGATATCATTAAAGTTAACGCAATTGGGGCTTTTTCTGTCTTAATAGTGATCATAGTAAACATCGTCACAGAAATTTTTTCAAGTATCAAACAGCTTAGAAAATTCGCTTGGAATTTGTTTTACTTCAAATCAACTTTTTTTCCTTTAGTTACTGGAAATAATCTGATCTTTACTGCTTAGGATAAAATACTACAGAGGAATAAGGTATACAGAGGTTTGAAATAAAGTACCGTCAGTTTTGAACAAAAAAAACGTAAATAAGCTGTGAAATTTTGTTTATTATGCATGTTCTATTTGCTATTACAAAAACAGTAAAAAAAATTTTTCAACTCAAAAAGAAAAGATTCTTGGAACGAATTTGACATCATTTTGAACGTTTATTTTGTATGTTTTTTATTAAAAAAAAAAACTAATTATTTTCTTATTATAATTTACTCAAATGGCACCACATACTTGATGTTTGTAAGGTTTTATTAACAGTATAATATATGATACATTAATTACAATCGTCTTGAACTAGAGAACTCATGTCAACCTACCACTCAATAGCATTTATTCTAAATTACTAATATTTTTTAATTCTGCTTTATTTTTTTTGTTATACTATGGCCAAGATTAAAAACTCCCAGATTTATTTACTTTCAATTTTTGTAAAACTATTTTTGCAAGAATTTCATCGATAAACTCAGGGATGCAATCAAATAAACTTGATAAAAACTTAAAGTTTTGGATGCTAAACAAAAATTCTTAGTATGGGTTGTTAAAAATCTTATATATCCGAAATTCGTGTTTTAGTTAACACCAGTGGGATCAACCATTTTCAAAAACGTTGTCGCTAACGACGCAGATGCGGGAGTCAACGGTCTAGTAGAGTACTCGATAGCTCCTGGAGATGGCATTGGCATCGGTAATGGCGATGGCATGGGTCACGATCACATCACCACAGCCGATGGATATGGTTATTTCAGCATCAATCTACCGCATCAGGGACAGGTGACTGTTAACCGCACCCTTGACTACGAGAGGACGCGACTCTATCTCGTCACCATACTTGCTTCTGTGAGTACAACTGATTTTAACATTGTACACAAATATGTTTCAGCTATATCTAAGGAACTGTCACCAATACCTTTTCATTACTTAATATTTTCTGTTAGCTTGTACAAAAAAATCTTATTCTTATAAGCTAGCACTCTAGGTTATTTTAGTCAAAATGATGTAGCCAATAAGTATTCTTAACAGGTAACAGCAATTTTCATGAAAATTCGTAAAGTTGTATGTCATGGACCTTGTATCCCTGATGAATAGAAAAGTAACAGTAATGAAATAAAAAACTTTAAACTCTATTAACTAAAGAGTAATACATTTTTAACTCAGTATAGAAGCAATACATAAGTTCAATATAAAAAATGAGAAGTGATGCCAAAAAACCAATAACTAGGACTACGAATATTTCTTTGATTAATACAAAGTTGTCGATGCTTATTGCGTTTGTTCTATTGCCAAGTACTTTTTGTTTCTTATTTTTGCGTAAATGAAGCTCCCGCAGACCTGATTCAAGTACCACTGACAGAATTTTGTCAAATTTGTCTACAAAAGGAGAGTTTTTTTCAAACATAAAGCTCCTTCCACTATTCAAAAATTTAACATCCGTAATTTTTAGCTTGGATGAATAACTGTTGCTCTTGTGTAATTCCGAGAACATATATGCTTTGTTCTCAAATGTAAAACAGATAACTCGTTCTTCCTTAACTATATACCTATAAGTGGTAATAATAATTTTAATACATAGGTGATTTATTAACCAAATCATTGAGTTAAATTTTAATACATACTCAAAGCAACTACTCGCTGAAGCAATATTGGTGATAGATTTTATTTTTTGAAGCCAAGTATCGTATGAATCCACAAACATCCATTGATGTATTGCTTCATTAGCATAAGGTTTTAACTTAGAATTCACAACGTCTTTAAAATTTTTCAAGGATATGGGCTTACTTGAAAGTTTTGATTCCGTTAGTTTTGCATAAATACTTTCTGAGAAAGCCATTGCTGAAATTATTATGCAAAGAAAGACGATCCTCCCCACTATATTACGTGGAAATCTCACACCCGATAGACCCAGAGTCATCTGGATGATAGTTAGAGGATTTGTCTTAATAATTCCCAAATGATTTGCGAAAACGAAAATAAAAAATGTCACAATAAGACTAACAACAAAAAATATAACAGCTTCCACGGGAATCTTTCTCTCTTTTATATTCAACGAAGACGATGATACCATGCCGCAAATTTTTTCGAAGTAAATGGTAATCCCTTTCACAATATTGGTATTATTGTAGACTAGTGGTTGAGATGACAATATCGTATATGGCAGGAGATTCACAACACCAGATTTTAAGTCCTCGACGGAGCGTTCCAATGCACCGTATCCTGACGTATAGTTCAGCATCACAGGTTTAAAATGTATAATACTAGCTACCTCTTTGATCAAGTTGTAGTCAATTCCTTCGTACTCATTACCATTAACGTGTTCGATGTAAGGTACTGTATCCATGTAGGGCATTTTGAGCTCATAGGCGCTCATGTTGGCAGTTTTATCAGGGAAAAGTTCCGATTTAATTGTGTATAATTCAGAAATAAACTCTTTAGTAAATGGATTGTAACATTGTATCATAACGTTACCTAAACCAATTGCCATTGTGGTGAAGTCCAAAAACTTCAAGTCCCAGGCTTTCAGCAGCACAGTTTGTAAGGTCGTTGTATTTATTGAGTCACTATTAAAATCTATTAAGATACATTTTGGATGAGAATCCAATGATAACTGTGCGATGAAATTCAAATACTTTAAAGTCAAATCCAAATCCTTGTTGTAGCGAACCATAGATTTTTGGAATATTATGTAGAAAGTAGTAGATCTAGAGCTTTGCAGTGTGCGTTTGGTATCATATTTCAACGGATCAACTTGGATAATAGGCAGTTGAGACATCAGCTTTTGTAATATATGATTGTATTCTGTCGATAAGTTGTAATGATTATAAAAAACCATGACTTGATGAAAGTGCTGCTGTTGTATGTATTGAATCAGAATTGGAGTCCAACTATCACTGCTCTTATTTGCAACGATCATGGCTCTTTTAATACAAATTATAATATAAAAATAAATCCATACTTTTGTACGGCACATACTTTACAGTAATTTTTTCTTCTGATCTTATTCACGTTCAAAGCTACACTAATTCAGTAGAATCTCTCATACCCTGTGTTTTTTTATCTTAGTAACGCAAATTGAGGTTGTCACGTTTTAGACATGATTTGTCAACATGCCAGATAAGGATTCAATGTTTGGTATCGTAACTTCATTAGAGTTTTCCAGCCTTAAAAAGATTCACGTCCAATAAGCGGACATAAACACATGATCGTTATCAATATAATCCGTATGACAAGTTTGACTTATGTTCCTAAACAAAATAAATTAATTGGTTGTAGTCAAGATGGTGCTAGTATATGGTGGACATAATATCATGCAATGCTGAATATTTTTGGACATAAATTATTAATTTTTCATTTTAATAGAAGTTTTGAAGATAAAATATTATTTTCTGCTGTTTTGAAGAGTTCTAAGAATATTTTTGATTTATTAAATGCATACAAGTTTTTGATTTCAATAGTTTAAAAAAGATCCGATATCTAAAAATTCAGAGCATCTTAAACTATCATAATTTTACTTTGATTTTCAATCATCAAAAAAAATTAACAAAAATTTCTTCCTAAAATCATCAATTCAGTCCTAAAAGTACTGTTCCGTGGAAGACGTAAAAATTAAAGACATCAATTAATCCTGTCTTTGTTATACTACTTCCGGTAAGTGTGATGGTTGCCGAGTTTTTTTGACATGGGTCAATTCCTGTGCTGAGATCGATCGGTTCTCCTTTACTAATGCATATAATGCTTTGCTTGCTACGGTTGTATACGTTAAAAGTGCAAACTAGCTCTTTCTACGTAGTTTTTAATCTACTAAAATAATTTAAAAAATTTTTTAATATCAAGTTTCCTTCAATAGTTACTGAGACAATGAACCACTTGAAAAGTTTTTGTGATTAAAATGATAACGTGACGGTACAAGCTTGGCTAAAAATTTCGTCAATTATAGAATCATATTCAACAAGGCCCATATTAATTCGTGATACTCTTTATGGCATGTAAACAATTTGTAAATTTACTATATGCCAGAACTAACACTACGATAGTGGGGGCATTAAAGTTATGTTCCAAAGGTTAAGGTGGCTTGGGAGTTTGGTGCCGTACCAAGCGAAGGGCCCTTTAAGGTTCTATGGATTATAAAAAATACTCTTTGTTCATTGTCATGGTTATTGAATATATAAATTACATATTGAAATTTCAGAGTTTTATTGACCTCAGAAGTTATAAAATATCGATAAAAAAAAAAAATTCATCATTTTAATTTGCGCATGCGCAAAAGCCGATAAATCACTTTTCTCGTAATTTTCTTAAAGTCTCAGTGGTTCACATATAATTTTTATAATTCCAAAAGATTACTCATAAAAAAAAGGTATAAATACAGTTTTTGTTTGTAAACGTTTATCGTTTACTATTTGAGTTACAGTCGTTTTAGTGATAAATCCCATAAGATTGCGTGTTACATTGGTTAATTTTCAGTAGTGATTTTCTGAAAAATTATGTGGTTGACCGTAGTATTTTTTTATCACAAATTAATTAGGTACGCGTTACTTACATAATTTCAAAATTTCAAGGATTGTTATCATTCCAATAAAAATCGCCCAAGCCACTAAAGGAAGTTCATTACCTATTTATAGCACTAAATTTTGAAGTAATCATAGAACTAATAATATGTGCACCCCAATGATTATGCTGGCCAGTTTTGTTTATTATTATTAGAACATTTTGGCTCATATACAGAATTAAGATTCAAGGCCCTCATCAGGTTCAAATAATTAATCACTACTGAGACCTGCGATGGCAACGCGTTAGGTGTGTTATCAGCGAATATTGTATTATATTTACATATATTTATTATTTGAACTTGATGAAGGTTATAAATTTTAAATCTGTACAAGCAAAAATGTTGTTCCAATAGCTTAAAAAAAAATTTCAGTGTAATCATCGGCTTACACATGTGTTTATTTATCATTTGCTGTTTTTTGGATCATTAAACACAAATCATGAGTCGTATAACTGCCTGCAGTTAATTCATAATGATGAAATATTATAGTGAAACAAGAGGCTTAATTCATGCAGCAAGAAAAAAACGCAGTTTTTGAGTATTAGGCACGACTTATATGAGGGAGTATATTACTGTTATTGACACACTGTGTCTAAAGTGTGTACTTTCGGTCCAGGGTTGGTGGAAAAATTTCCACATCTCACGGGATGAAGAGAAGCAAGCCTCAGAATAATGATTATCACCCCTAACTTTGCCTGGAGCGTCAACTGTATGCATTCTGAACAAGCTATTATTTTATTATTTTTGGCAATTTATGCGTTAGTTTTATCTTACAGATAAAAATCTTGAATATAAAAAAGTTATATTTTAAAGATCTATAAGTTTTAGATTAACTTTGTAATCTAAATTGTGAAACATTCAGAAATAAACTCTTTAGTAAATGGATTGTAACATTGTATCATAACGTTACCTAAACCAATTGCCATTGTGGTGAAGTCCAAAAACTTCAAGTCCCAGGCTTTCAGCAGCACAGTTTGTAAGGTCGTTGTATTTATTGAGTCACTATTAAAATCTATTAAGATACATTTTGGATGAGAATCCAATGATAACTGTGCGATGAAATTTAAATACTTTAAAGTCAAATCCNGCTCTTTCATTTTTACCTTTCCATCTCTAATACAGAATCTTTCTGTCCTCTGCAAAAATTACGCAGTATATTGGACTATAACTACCATCCATAGGTATATCCAACGAGTTACGATTACGTCCAATTTTATCATAACCCTCTCAGTTTAACTTCTTATTTAAAATGCAAAACAAAATAGTTGAATATGGGAAAACGACTCATTATTTATTTTACGAGCACTTTTTGGCACACAGAACGTTTGGGTAACATCCTGGATGAAAATATTAAATACCGAAAAGGTGTATTACAACCTAATCTTTTGCAGCAAACCTCGAAAATATCACGTAACAAAGTTATAGCCGAAAAGCCGTTTTTTTTTTTTTTAACAAAAGTGCTGTCTTATGATGACTGCCATTTTTTTCTAAAACAGGAAACCTTGCCAATTTCAAACCATCACGTTAGACGTAAAAGACGAAGCTTTCTGTTGAATTTCAGCCCAATCCGACAAAAACTTCACGAGTTAGTAAAAAAACTTAAATATGCCCATACATACATAAATACACACACCACTGACGCCGAGGTCCATGATCGGAGTTTTTTTTTTCCACCAAATTTTTTTTCACAAAAACATTAAGTTTTCATGGTACTTACAGTTCTTACTCTGAAAAAACTATAAGACACTCCTGAGACGTCCCTAAATAGGTAGTACTTTTGAAGTTAGGAAAAGCTGATCTCATATAAACTGACATGCAAGATTGCATTTTAACATGTTTTAAACTAAACAAAATTGCTATATGAAAGTAAGAAATTTTTCTGATGTCTGTTCGATTTTAATTTTACAAAGGTGGTTTAACTCCATGAACGATTTCAGATGAACTCATCGAAAAGATTTAAAAAAAAAACTATTCACGTGTAATTAGCTAGAGGTAAATGATTATATTAAAATTGCTCATACGAAAATAACTGTTTTCAGTTAAAAAATGTAAAAACTCATTGCATTTAAAATATTTTTGTAAAATTTCCATCCATTGCTCTATCTGAAATTATTTAGAGAGTTAAATAAGCTCCATACTAATAAGACTAAATTAATTAGTAAAAAGATTTTCCCTTTTTTAGTATTGAAAACCATTTTTTATTTATTATTAATATTTCATTTATTGGAGATACATATACGGAGTGAGATAAAGAAGAAAGAAGAACCATGAACATTTTTTTTTTCCTTTTTATGTAATTTTTCAAATTAACGATATTTATATTAGATGTATGTATAGACATGCAGTATTGCAAATTTTATAAAATTAATTATTTCTCACTACAAAGTTCCCCTTTTTTTTTTTTTTTTTTTTTTTTTTTTAAAGAACAACTGGCAACTCTATTATTATTTCAGAATTAAGTATTATCTATAGGTAATAAGCGTCCTAAAAGAGAATTTTCACGTTATGCTTATAGTAAAGTTATGTTAAATTTACCAGGACTAAAAAAGTAGCAATTATATAATTATATAAGACCTACAAAAATTCTGAAATGTATCTAATGCTGATCACCGACTACATGTTGAACTAAGTGAGAAGTATATCCATAAATTTGTAACCTTATGTTATTTTAAATAATGTTACTAGTAATTACATAAAACGTTCTTATTATTATGTAGAAAATTTGAATCACACAAAAACACACTAATAATAGACTAAAATGGTTTGGTAACATAAGCTCATTTCAAAACATGACTAAACTTTAAATTTGCGAATCAAATTCCAAAACTGAAGAGAGCTTATCTTAATAATAAAAATTCGTAAAATATTTGTCAAAAACACACTATCACTTAATGAAAAATTTAAAAAACCTAGAAAAATGATAAAATATACTAATGAGCTTTAAATTTTATTATTAAAGATAATTCTATGTTTATTCACAAGACAATTATTAATTATAAAAAGACTAATTATAATAAGGCTTTTCTGCAGACTTTTCAGTTTCCTGATTATACCAATAAGATGAAAAACAATTGGTTTGTCAACTTAACTGATTTACAAATCTCAAATTCTGTGCATGATGTTTAATGACATAATAAATAATTGAACTGTATACACGTAGATAAATACAATATTATTTAGTTATGACAAAAATTTGAATATCAACTTAATTATCATAAATCCAAAGAAAATATTGAGTCAAACAGTATGTTAAGGAAAAAATGTTTATATTCAATAAATAGCCGCAATAATACAAGCAAACATATTTGACCTACAGAAAACTCAAAATTGGTTTTACATAAAAAAGATGATTATGTAAAAAAAGTTCATGGGAATCTGTTACAAAAATTACTATACAATATGTAAAAACCCTTTGCCTAGTATCACTAAAACACACGTAGCTCAATTAACACATGGATACAAAGCTAAGCAGCCAATAACGATAACCACTAGGCTATCGGGGAGACTATGAGCTACAGTGGAAACACATCATAGCTGCGTACCGAATTCTCGTTCTCTACCTAATAAACTCATCATGTGATCGTTAAAAAATTTGTTGGTATGAAGGGCAGGCCAGAGATAGTCAGTTTCCAGCCTTATTTAAAAGGTTAGGTTAATAGTACAACCTTACAACAATATTTATTGAATAGCTATCTATTTCATTGAAAAAACAAGAGTAGACACACATTTTTGACACTTCAAAGAATAAATTAAAGTAAACTGGACAAGAAAATATCAAAGAAAATGCACCTCATTTTTTTGTAATTGAAACTTGAAAGGTTTCATTGATTCAACAGCTTCATTTTATGACTCACCTACAAGTATTATGAATTCCTGAAAGCTTTTTCCAACACCCTTAAAGTCTTATGAATTAATTCTTTTTTTTTTATACACCACCCATGAGGCAAACATAAGTAGTATCTAATGAGTAGTGTGTAAATTGTCTGGGTTTTATAGTTGTGAACAACTTTACAACAATGCACAACAAACAATATTGAATTAAGGCTTTGTTTTTGTAACATAAAGTAATTTTAACACTTGAATAATATTTCTTTTTTATTTACTTAACATTCAACTATATGATCTTTAAGGCTTGGTAAAGTAAAATTAAAAAAACAACAAGACACAAATAAATAAGACACAAGCCCAGACATAAAAGGCATTTTTGTTGTATTTATACTAGTTTTATCCTCAGCTAAAAAAATTTCTTTGACTTGTTTACGTTTTTTAAAAGTCACATACAATTATAAGTTTTACTAACTTATTACTATGAAAATTCTTTTACGTAACTTAAGATTGTTAAATGTAGACATATTATTTAAATTATAATTTACACTACAAAATGTTTTATGTGAACAAAAAATCTGGGTAATATTAACATTATATAAATATACCTCTAAAAACCTGGGGAAAGCCTGAAAGTTTTAAATTGTCCGATTTTTAGAAATTACGGTACGCAGAGAATGATAAAACTTTAACTCAGTACAAATATGATGAATAAGTTCAACAAAAAAAACGTAAACTGAAGCTGTAAAACCAAACACTACTATCACAAGGAGTCTTCTAATTAATAAATAGTTTGATTGACCACTATGAGTGTGTATTGCGTTTTCTTTATTTTCTGGTTCATTGTTATTTTTATATTTGCGTGAATTAAATTCTTGTAAGCCTGATTCAAGTAATACTAATAAAATTTTGTCAAATTTATCTACGAAAGGAGAATTTTTTTCAAACACATAATTCTTTCCACTATTTAATAGATTGACATTCGTCATTTTTAGATTTTTAGCGTTTTTCCTTTGTAAATTGATCTTCAAGTGCATGTTTGCTTTATACTCAAATATAAAACAGATGACGTGTTTCCCTTTGATTAAAAATCTGCAAGTAAATTTTTATTTAAACATGTCAGTTATATATTGAATAATTTGTTTAAAAAAATTTTGTTACGTACTTAATACATTTATTCGCACTGGTTTGACGAATAATAGGTTTTAGCTCATCAAGCCAACCATCGTTAGAATTATTAAACGTCAATCTATAAATTCCCTTGCTCATATGAGGCACTAATTTTGATTTTACGACATCTTGTAAGCTTTTCATGGATATAGATTTGTTGGTCAACTTAGATTCCATTAGCTTTGCATAGGTGCTCTCTGAGAAAGCCATTGCCAAAATTATTATGATAAGATAAATTACCTTCTTTAGTAATTTATTTGGAAATTTTAGCCCTGATATACCTAGAGCCATTTGGATGATAGTTAAGGGATTTGTACTAGTGATATTTAGCCAATTTGCTAGAGCAAAAAAGAAGAATGTCACCAAAATACTAACAATGATAATTAATCCAGACCCTAGAGGAATTTCATTATTTCTCACATACAATGATGATGCTGATACTATGCTACAAATGTTTTCGAAGTATATTGTGACTCCTTTTACTACATTGATGTTATTGAAACTCAATGGCTGAGCGGAGAAAATCGTATACGGCAGGAGATTCACGACACCCACTTCTAAATCCTTGACAGAGCGTTCCAATGCACCGTATCCTGACGTATAGTTCAGCATCACAGGTTTAAACTTTATAATACTAGCTACCTCTTTGATCAAGTTGTAGTCAATTCCTTCGTACTCATTACCATTAACGTGTTTGATGTAAGGTGCTGTATCCATGTAGGGCATTTTGAGTTCATAGGCGCTCATGTTGGCAGTTTTATCAGGGAAAAGTTCCGATTTAATTGTGTATAATTCAGAAATAAACTCTTTAGTAAATGGATTGTAACATTGTATCATAACGTTACCTAAACCAATTGCCATTGTGGTGAAGTCCAAAAACTTCAAGTCCCAGGCTTTCAGCAGCACAGTTTGTAAGGTCGTTGTATTTATTGAGTCACTATTAAAATCTATTAAGATACATTTTGGATGAGAATTCAATGATAACTGTGCGATGAAATTCAAATACTTTAAAGTCAAATCCAAATCCTTGTTGTAGCGAACCATGGATTTTTGGAATATTATGTAGAAAGTAGTAGATCTAGAGCTTTGCAGTGTGCGTTTGGTATCATATTTCAATGGATCAACTTGGATAATAGGCAGTTGAGACATCAGCTTTTGTAATATATGATTGTATTCTGTCGATAAGTTGTAATGATTATAAAAAACCATGACTTGATGAAAGTGCTGCTGTTGTATATATTGAATCAGAATTGGAGTCCAACTATCACTGCTTTTATTTGCAACGATCATACATTGCATACCACAAACTATCAAGTAAAGATGAATATATATTTTTGGACGAAACATAGTTATCGATAATATCGAATACTGATCTCATTAACGCTCAAAGTTACACTAAACTATCTAACTGGATCTTACTTTATATTTTTTCTTCTGCTAGTAGTAAATGTTAAGCTTGTTGAGTTTAAGACATATTTACCATGTCAAAATGAACTACATTTGTAGTTTCATTACCTTATTACTGTGTCATAGTGTTCTTATGATTGCGTGAAAGTAGTCAACGTAAATATTTTTTCGGAAATCATTACATGTTGTTCTAATCAATACTTTATGTGGTACTACAAGTTTAACTTGTTTTTCTTTTTTTTTTAATACATGTTGTTTACGTAATACAGAGCTATGACTGATAATATAACATTTGTTGCATATATAAAACAAAAGTGGCCTTCCGTAAATAAACGCATCAAAAGTCGATACCTGAATCATCTAACCATTATATAAAAATGCTCTAATTTTTCGAAAAAAACTATTATAATCTTTTTTGTCATTCAGTAACTTTTTAAAAATTCCATCCAATTATTAGTGTCTATAATTAATGTGGATTCCACCCAGATAACAAAATTGAAACAAAACATCGGGAGCATCTCTGTCCGACATCAAAGCCCAATTGCCTTATGGGTCTACAATTATTTAAGAGACACCACATATTATTACGTATCCTCTCCTAAAAGAATGAGTGTTACGTGACTGTCGATAGAATACGCCGTGATCTAATTGGTCGTGAGGGACGAAAGGTGGTACATTTAAACGTACATATAAGATTAAGTAGACAAACGCTAGCTGATCGAGGTCGTTTTATTCGTTTGAGCTTAGATTTATTGTTAAAATTTAATCATTCGACTTAAATTTAATAACTATTAGAAATATGTTTAACAAAAAAAAATTGGGTGGTTGGCGCGCGGATAGTGATAATAATAATAAAGAACGTATTAGCATCTATTCGCTCTAATAATTTATCTGCAAAAGATCCGTAGCTCTTTCATTTTTACCTTTCCATCTCTAATACAGAATCTTTCTGTCCTCTGCAAAAATTACGCAGTATATTGGACTATAACTACCATCCATAGGTATATCCAACGAGTTACGATTACGTCCAATTTTATCATAACCACTCCATCGACTATAATTCTGCTCCTGCGGTAATAAACAATCCATCTCAACCTTTGCGTGAGAACGTATTTATCAGGGGGCCTTGTCACGACTTTCGATATCTTGAAAAAGTAAGCATTTTTTCGTGAACTTTTATTTCATGATGGTTGAGATCATGCACAGTCTAAGGATTATCCAAAAAATGCTTACTTTCCCAAGATATCGAAAGTCGTGACGAGGCCCCTGGTGGTGATAATAGTCAATATATTGTGTGCAGATATAGTTCACAGTATGTACGGAACAAAAGCCTTGAATAATGCTTTAATGAAGGCTGCGTTTAAACAGATGTCCTGATACATTCGTGTATTTACTTGTGGATGTTTATTTTTGAGCTCCAAATCAGCCTGGATACACTGAACCGTAATAACGATTGTACTTATGACTGTTTGCTAAGTAGTTAGTTTGCTAAGTGAGAGCGTGTGCGTGTCTGATAACGGCAAGTTTGGAACATGGGAGCACACTTACAGGATACCCCTTTAAGATGAAGTAGTGATCGTAATTTGACTAATGTGTGTTAAGATGTAATACACCACGCAAATAATAAATATGGCTAAAAATTAACAGTAATCTAAAAAAATTATTTACTATCTGAAGTCATAAAATGTTTCTTGCAATGTTTGTAATAATTTGATTTTTATTTCGTATAAAAGGTTCAGATGACTTTTGATTATTTGTTGTACAACTTTTCTTTCAACAACAAAAAATAATTTTTATTATTATTATTGTTAATATTATTATTATTAGTCTTATTATTATTACTATTATTTAATTATTGTTAATATTATTTAACTGTTATTACTGCTGGCATAGTTTAAAGTACGTTTCAAAAAAATTTCTTGTTTATGCAATTCTAACGAGAACGGCAAAGGATATGCAACAAAAATCATAAATACATCTGATTTTTTTATCCTGTTCACGATAAATTTCTCGGCCAAGTAAATGAATACATAAAAAAACATCTTTTCCGTAAAAAATCATCATATTCCTTCTTCAAACATTATTACAGATAAGTGACAAACAGTACAGCAAATATACATCCCTACCATGTGTTTGCCAAGGCCTCGAATTGCCGCAAATGAACAAACACACTCATCACTCTTGATTCTACGTTGGAATACATATCACGCCGATATTGAACCTCCCCTATCAAAAAATTTATTGATTCACCAGTCATACACAAACATCACGGGCACATACGTGCTTCCGAGGCCATTCTAATTCAATAATCCTTATTTTGATCACCGCTCTGTGTCCTAACTTGAACTTCAATTTTTTTTTTTTATTTACATTGAAAATTCACACTTGTACACGTGTGCTCTCTAATAAGCTCGTACAAAGAAATAAAAGGAAGAAAATTGTCCTTTCGCGAAATTAACCAAGAAGACAGAGGGAAAATAGAAACAGCGCGAGTCACGGTACCGCAGACGCGTAAAAAAACTCTCGAAACCGCTAAGCTGCGTCGTTACGCGAACAAGTGCAGCTCCCATGGTTTTAACTTTTTTTTACTCCCTTTCGACCGAGTGGGTACCAATTTTTTGTAACCGCAGTTTCTTCTTCCTCTATTTCTGCTCTGTATTCCAAGTACAAAGTATCGAGAAAAAAGTGAGGGAAATAGTGCGCTTTTCTCTAGGAAAGAGCTTCGCTCCAATTTCAAAGGAGAGTCTGGTCGAGTGTTGGGGTTACAACATTCCATTTCCCTTTTTAAACGTTCAGTAGGTCAAGACAGGTGACAATTTTGTTCTTTTATAAAGTTTTCTGGTCTTCTTTGTTTTTTTAATTTCAAATTTTAGTACGAAAACTTCCCTCGAATGTGTAGATTTAGAGTGGTGTCACTTAATGAGATCCCAGTAGACTCTTCCATTACCCATTTAAAATAAAAATTTTTCAAGTACTAAGCCTCCTAGAAACCAATATATCAGCCAACCAAACACCGAGTCCTTTACAATTCTTTGTTCCCCGCGTATCCACCTTACAATAATCCATTCTCCAAAGAAAAGTAATAACTGCAGTTTCTGGCCCTCCATTACCCCCTAAGGAAAGGCTTCTGTCTGAAAATCGATTATAAATCCGCTGTGCCAGCAGGCGGTGGATACTAAAGGCGATGTGGTTCTCACGCTCCTTATAGACCAATATATGCTCCGTTGAAAGATATTATATTCGAAAAAATGGAAAAATATCTAGCTCCATATTGCTTACACCGGAGCTTATGAAATGAAAGTGCAGCCAAGATTGTATGTACGCTTGTACAATAATTTAATGACGCGAGCCACAATGCAGTATTAGGTGGATTACGTGCGGTGTACCTATGCGAGTGATCGAAGCGGAAAGAGAGAGAAAGAGAAAGCGTCGAGGGCAGACAACGTGACTTTTTTTACTGTATCAATGAAATCGAGAGATCAAATGGATTTCATAATAATCGAGTTCCTATATGAGTGTGGATGCCTTTTTTCTCTTTTATCGCTCAAGGTATTCGTGCGCGCGACGTTACGTGAAAGTTTGACTTTTTCAGATGTGTATCACACTGTTTGTATGGATTGTTCCTTTTTTGCTTGGGTATAATTGCTCTATGATTTGGCCCCTCATTAATTTATGGGATGATGTGAATTTGTTTCTCCTCACGTAGTCGATTGAATGTGCGATTGTAACTGAATGGTTTTTTCGTGTTATTTGTTTTGATTTCGTCGAATAATTCATTTTTCTAGCTGCTATCGTCATAGTATTCAGCACAAGATATTTACCATTCATACATTAACTGACTTGTAAGCTACGAGCGTTATGAAAATGGTTTTGGTAAACAATTAAAATTTTTCAGCCAATTTCAGTAAGTCCAACAAAATTAAAGGTTGTCTCTATCATTCAATACTTTATCGCAATCTCCCATTTATTAAAAGAATGATAATAAGTAATTTTCAAGATAGTGCAGTCGTTTTTATTTTTTAATCAGAAACGTCAGTGGGTTCGACAAAATGTTAGACTTAAGGGGTCGTACCCAAATGCCGTGGACAGTTTTAGGGGAAGGGGGGGGGGTTGGTTGAGTCACGCGGATGTTTACGCTGAGGGAAGAGAAGAGGGGCAGGCATTAAGTTTATGTGTGACAAAACACTCTTTTTTATTCTAAAATATTACCTTTTAAATTATATTTACCTAATAGTCGACGTACAAAAATTTTGTATTTTATTTAAAGTTACTTCCTTTGAAATCTCACTATGATTTTTGTTGATGAAGGCATTCTTCGACAACATTGCTAAATATGCTTATATTTATATGTATACTTATTATGACTAACTTTGCTTCGTTTCCTGTTACGGTTTGTTTTGAAAAATTTTCATTGTAACTTAATAAAAACTTATAATATTTAAGTACTTAACAGTAATTAATCAAGAGATATATTACTTAAAATTATTTTTCAAAAACGTATGAAAAAAAGTAAGTCAACGTAAATTTCGGGAAAGGAGAAGGGTTCAATTCTGATTAACATAAAGTTTACTCGGGGGAGGAAGGGGGGGATCGAAAAAATGGTCCATGGTATTTAGGTGCGACCCCTAATTACATATATCGAATCATTAATTCGGTGTACCAAACCTTCAATGCGAAACTTAATCGAAATTTTTCTCTCATAACATAAAGACTGTACAAACTAATTTTTTAATAGCCAACTTAAAGGTTCTTTAGAAATTTTTTAAACAATCAAATGGTCTATATAAAAATCATTAGAGTTTACGTATCTTTAAGTACACATAAGTGTATATGACATCCTATCTATATTTCAGTGAGAATTCATCAGGTATGGTAACTAAAGTACCAAAACTTTTCCCAATGTAAGCCTTTAAACGTTAGTGAGAGAATATTAAATTTTTATTTTTTATAAATATTCTTCATTTTTTAATTTATCAAGTCAGATAATAAAAAATTAAATGTAGCCAATGCTAATGGAGTAATTTTTAGCTATATGAAATTGTATGTAACGATAGTTTTGTTGGTTCCAGTTTCGTTATCGGGTCCTACTTAGCGACTGGTCGAGAGTCATTAACCTTATTTTCTGTTTTCCAGCAGTTTATACGAAAACAGATTTTAGTTTTTATTGTTTTTCGTCTTTTACTTGGAATCATAAAATTAGGAGTTTTCTTCTCGGCTATTTTTTAGCGACAATGAATCGTTATTTTCGTTACTTGTCGCGTCTCACGCCGAAGGTGGATTATTTTGATGTAGAGAGGAGTTGGAGTCGGTTAAAATTGAAGTCAATTGATAACGTGGCAGTTGGAGCTTTGGGAAGAATTATAGGGCACTACGGTAAAGATGTAACATTATAATAAAATTCTATGAGAACAAATTTATTTTTCTCTGCAGTCGGCATGACTTTTACTTATGATAGCGTACAAGTCTACTGATCCAACGACACCCGACGGCTCTACTGTAACTTCCGATTTCCCGAAATAGTCACTCGGTCTTTTGTAGTGATTCTCCAGGGAAAAACCAAGGAAAAAGGCAGCTTGGAACGATAAGACGATAAGCCGTTGTCATTCGCTTGGAGTAGGTGTCTCTCTTCCAGGCATGGCTCCGAGTATTGGTGCGAAAGCCACTTTATTTCTCTCGGGAAGGTATCAAGTCTGCATTATTGAATTGTCCTTACTTTGGGTTTTTTATCCTTTATCGCATTTTTGCAGAGGTTTTAGAATATAGGTCTATAGGATAAGTGGATGTTATTTTGAAACTTCCCAGAGGTCTAAATATGTTGCGCATTTTTGAAAATGTTCCGAAAAAAGGATTGGATGTCGAGATATGGAGAACGATAAATGTTTTGTTCTTGAAGTTTTGAGGATAAGGTAAAGTTTTAAGAGTAACAACGCTTTGTTTTTGTTTCAAAAATTGTAAAAAAAAAAAAGAAAATAAAATAAAATAGAATGTCTTAATTCACAGAACAATTCTCAAGGAGTCCTTAAAAAATTGATGAAATCCTCTTAGGTACACTTTTGAAGTCAAGATAATTTTTTTTGAAATTTGAGGAAACCTATTAAATTTTGTTGAAAGTCGAATTTTTTGGAAGATTTTCTTCAGGATCTTAGGACAGAGCTCTACAGTTTGAAAGGTACAAAAGTGATTTCGTTGAATTTTAAAGTTTTAATTGGAAAACGATCAGGCTTACGCAAATATAAAGTTCTGTTCTTTTTATTCCGATCTATAAATAAACGAAAGAACATCTCATCCTTAACTTGAAAAACATCAAAAATTTTTTTTGGATCAAAATTAAATAGCTTTGAAAAAACCATCACGGGCTATGTAGAATAATACTTTGTTTTATATTATAAAATTTCTACTATCTAAAAGTACACACAAAAGAAAACGTCTCTGATCTAACTGTGTAGCTAAAAAAGTTTTTTTTTCTACATCTTAAAACTTCTTAGTGAATATTCTTTGTGGAAACGTTCGTATACCTTGATCAGCTTGTTTTTTTTTTTTTTTTTTTTTTAGTAAAAGCTAATAAATGCAAATCTTAAAGTACACGTTAGTCAAAAAAATTCTTCGTAAATTATGAAGTTGTCCATTATAGTTCAGTTGTATGCAGCAAGACTGAAAATCAATTTGCTAAAAATATCGATATTTAAATCTGTATTTATGCACTACTCCATGCTTTTGATGGAAATATGATAACCGTTATAAATTACGCGAGAGGCGAAAAGTTGTTAAAACAGAAACGAAAATTAATAGTTTTAAAGCCTAACGCGGCTCCTGCGTGCGCTTTAAGCACATACGTGCGATAAAAACCGAATATTAATTTTTCATATCCTCGTACATGGTGTAAATTAACATCGCAATTTATTCGACCGAGCGTGTTTCATATTTCCTGAGAAAAACCTGCTGAATTTCAAGTGCTTTGGTGAATTATCTTCATTTACAATATTCAAAATCTTTCGAGAGTATTGAAATTCAAATTTAATAATAGCAACAGCACGTCACCGATCATTCACTCATTTGCAAAGTAATCGATAAAAGATTCTTCACGGATACTCGAAAAACGCTCGAATTTCGATCAGTTGATACATGCAGGCCATTCAACATTTTTCATTTGGATGATTTGCATTTGATTGAGTTACTTTAAACTTAAACAAACAGCAAACGAAATATCGTTTCTTGAAATGAATCTCACAGTTTGAAGAATAGACACGACGGAAATGACTGGGTTGCCCGACAGTTCAGAATGAAATAGTACATTATTAGCGAGGCTGATTGGACGTGAAATTCATTCGTTAATGGGATCCCGCCCACCGGAGAATTGATCCGAAGACTTTTTTTTCATTCTTCCTCTCATCTCCATACGCCATCTGTTTCGCCTCATCGTTCCTCTTCTCTTTATATTATCTGGCTCACAGAGTTTCCTAGACTTATCGCTAAATCAAACAAGAATTGCATCATCAAGTCAACGAACTCGTGACTGGCACAATATTTTTTCATCAAACAAATGTCTGGTATATCAACAAAAACACGCATCCAAGAGAAAAATATTACCAAATTAATTATACAAACAGTTGTCAACTTTAGAATAAGGATAATAGAAAATAATGTTACAAAGCAACGGGAGAATCAAACTGTCAGTACATCAAAGTTACCCCATAATTAACAAAGTACTTATTTGAAGCATTGTTTGTTTTGTACTGTTATTGTTGATACAATGTTATATGTCATGGATACGCATCAAAGTAACTACCCACTCTCTGATGAACGAGATATTTGGATGATATGGCACATATTACAACATAGATTTATAATTTTCATCTCGATGAGAGCTGCAATATCAAGGCAAAATGTGTACTTGCTATGGGATTTGATAGCTTTTAAACATCATCGATCCGCCCACGCTGCTATTTAATTTTAAGTGTATCGAATGCTTTAATCGAATACACTATAGCACATGACTAAGTGAAACGTTGAATTTCCGTTGTTTCAGGATCGAGCGATAAAACCGTCCGAGCGCTTCACCTCTACGACGACCTTGACCGTGAACATCCGTGACGACGACGATCAAGATCCTTCCTTCATCTACCTCGGCTGCATGTTTCTCAATGGCGCTTGCATCAATCCCGAGTACTCCGCAACGGTAAGCTTGCCAAATTGTATTACTATTTTTAACACGAGTTACAAGCTAACATTGTATTTTTTATTCTTATATATTTTTACTATTGTTTTTTTTTACTTTCATAATCTTTCAACATATACTATTTAATCATGTTCCTTATCATGTATTGCAATTTTTCAAATCCTATAATTCACACGTTGTCATACATGCTAAAATCTAATTCCAAATATCAACATTCTAACAATTTCACAACTCCTTCTCCGAGTCAGGTGATGGTCTAAGCCAATTAAATCATAAATCAGTAAAAAAACGACTAACTGATTAAAAAAAAAAAAAAAAAGCTATTGACCTTTCTGCTAAAAAGTGAGCTTTCAAGTCAATTTTCAACATTCACCATAAAATATGCTTCTTGTTCGCCAAGGTCTCGAGCGGCATGCTATCGGGCATCCTCAACATATCGCCAGAGAAAATCCAAGCTGTCGACATGGATAGTATCAATGCGCCCATCCGCTATTCGTTTCTGAGTGGCAGCCCATCCAACTATCACGACTTCTTTGAGATCAACCAGAGCACCGGTGCTGTCAAACAGATACGTGCGGTCGACACCACCGTCACCAAAAAGTTCGATATCATTATTAAGGTAATTAATTTTTTACCATATCGCTTTTAATGAAGCTACGGTAACTGGACGTAGTAATGCGTTTTTGTATGATATTATGTGATTAGTTTTTGGGCTTAACTACTTATTTTTAATCAAATGCACGAGGAACGACCGAAGAGAAATTTAATACTTAATAGTGTGAAAAATAAATTTTATTTCATCAAAAGACAATAGAAACGCTACTCTACGTTGTCATTTTATTTTTTTAAATATTTTTTTTTATTTCTTATCTAAAATGCAAGTACTCAGTTAGTAATCATTTACGTGCGAGGTAAAGGAAGATACTTATCTTTCAATATTGTAATTTAATCGTATTTCTTAGTTTGTAACTCGCAGTAACAGCAAGCAAATGGTGAAACGGGACTAACATTTTTGCTATTATTTTAAAGGCCGTGGAAGACTCGGAAGCTGAACGTTCAACCTCGGCAAAGCTGACTATAACAGTCAAACCAGTCGACAGCAATCCCCCGGAGATTAGTGCTTCGTCTACGGAGGGTTACGTTGACGAGAATGCACCTGTGGGTACAAAAGTTGTCGATGCTAACGGCCATCCCATAGTTCTCTCGGTCTCGGATGCTGATTTGGTGAGTTTTATTTTACTTCTCAGTTTGATGATTTATGGCTTTTGAAACTGATGATCCACTTTGTAATGCGAAATGCAAAAACTTGATTATTCGTTAGTCCAGCTATTATGATTATTAAATGGGAATATAAGCACGTTATGCTCTTGTATGAATAAATTGTACAACGAAAATCATCTTTAGGAAGTTCTTTCGTACTGGGTAATTGAAACTTCACAATTTTACTGATCACAAAACAATCAACAATCAAGATTAATGGTTTCATGGCTAAAAATTATTTTAGAACAGTTTTACTTAAAATCTCAGATTTTCCCTGAAAAACTTAATAATCTGTACCACTACTTGATTACCATTGCAACAGTTAATAGATCACCATTTTCAGTTAAAATAACTGACTTAAAACTAAACCCTCTATCGTCATTAAAATGCCATTGAAAAAGCTAAATAGTCACAAATTAAATGCACGGCAATAATTGCATTTCGTGTTCTATCTAGAACTTCTCCCAGACACATTTTTCTGTTTTATCTTCTTCATTGTGTTTATTTTTTCCTTCACGATTGTAGCTTATGCCTGAGGGTTTCCAAAAGACCGCTGGAATTCACGTTTCATGCTCCACTATGTTCTAGACACAGCATTATTTTATCCACCAAAACTCCTAGATATTATGAGAATTTCTTACTCAACAAGGATTATCTCGTCTGTAATAATACGTTTACACGGTCATTGTGCAGTTCGCTCCCGATAGATAAAGGACTTACTATCTCTGGTCGAATTCGCTCCCAGAAGATAGTGGAATTTCTTACGTGGTCGTATTCGCTCCTGAGTTGAAAACGTTAAAAATGATGTTTAGCCTAAAGAAAATTAGAAAAAAATTATTTTTTCCTGCAGAAACATAAGTAAAAATAATTGTTATCATCTTGGTAGTGAATTTGACAACAGATAACAAATTCCACTATCTTTCGGAAGCGAATCCATCATTTTTTTTAATTCGTGGGAGCGAACTCGATATTCTACTGAGTGGTTGATAAAACAAAATTGTTTCGATGTAGTATATCAGATTAATCATTACCAGTTGCCTATATACGTGCAAAAGAACCTTTTTAAACATATGTCTTTAGATTCGTCATAGAATATAGGGTTGTGATAGCAGCTAGTCCTCTGCCTAACATTATGGGAATCACTCATTGATAACCTTTGAAAAAAGTCTCACCTTTCGTTGGTAGATTCAATCGAGTAGTTCTTAATATTCTTAAGTGCAGGATGTATCTGTTTTGACAGCCAATTCAGTGGTGTTTCGTGACTATTAATATTATCCTAATGGATATTGCTTTGTCGCATGGGTGTTATATTAGTAAGGTCTTTGTAAAAAATACTTTCATTTTGTAACGGTCAAAGAATTTAAATTTCATTCGACAATCACAATTAATCTTTGTCTTTAAGTAGCTCTCGACTTGTGATAAAGTCAAAAAAATGTCTGGCCAATTCCTGATGCTGAAACACCTCTTAAATAAATTCCTTTTTGGAAGCATTAACCAGAAAAAGGAGAGGCTGCAAAGTTAGTTGGTCCTCTGATAAAGCTCGTAAATCAGTTGTGGTAAATCTGGTGCTGGTAGCTCGGGGATTACTCGCATAAATCTGGGAAAGGATGTACGGCATACGTGTACTTCCACGAGAGCCTGGGGTGGATTAGGAGTATAATACTTTTCTGGATATTGAGCCTGTTGTTGCTATTTTTTTGCTTCGATAGAACATTGTTGGAATGATAAGTTTGCAATATATTCGTTACATTTTTTTAATGCGATCATATTATTGTTGACTACAGTTTATGAAAATCTACATTTAACGCTTTTGGTTAAAGTGATACGTTATGATTATTTTTAAAATGTAGAATGCAACGATTACTATGAAAAAGTGGAAAATTGGACTTTTTTTTTTTTTCAAAGTTTTTGGTTCACAGATTAAAAGAGATGTTTTTGTATGTTCAATTTTTCAACCCATTTTTTCTTGGGAATTTTAAGGATTTATTGAAACCATTGACTTCCAAGCATCATTAACGTCAGGAACAATCGTTCCCTTGATTATTCCTCAATTCTGGTCCACGAGCTTTTGAAAGCATTCTTAGCAAGATTTTTGACCAGAGTAAAGATTAACTGTAGATTCTAACTCCTTAAAAAACAGGGAGCTGAAGATCCAAAGCCAGAGTACGCGTTTGAGTTGACAACGACTTCTTTCGCGATCGATGCGAGTGGCACGCTGGTCGTGAACGAAGAGAATCTGGACCGCGACCCTCCGAGTCCGGGTCAGTTTCACTTCCAAGTGGTGGCCAGGGAGCGCAGTGCAGCTGCCGCCTCGACGCCTTTGCCATTCGTCGTCACTCTAAATGATGTTAACGACAATGCGCCTGTGTTGCCCACGACGCCATCCATCACTGTGCAGGCTGGGGAGACCAAGCGTGAGGTTATCAAGGTACGTGTGTTCTGTATTAGAAATGGAAGTGTGGTATTTACAAACAAACAAATTTCAAGTTGTTAACACTCTTTGGATAAGTATCCTATCGCTGTTTATTTTGGGAACCCAACGAGTGTACCCTAACACTGACACTTGATGAGATAGTTGGTAGTATGTGCCTTAGATCGGTACGTGTTTTTATGTAAAACAGCAAGTTCTATTTTTCTACTAACTTTGTGATTTGAAGGTGCCACATTTTTTCTTGTGGCGGCAATATGTAGATATAGTGGAATATGGTATTATATTGGAAACATTTTATTTTTAAGTATTAAAAAATACACAGACTCAAAAACTTTTTTGTATAGGAAACTGTATTCAATGTTCTTGGAAGTTGTTCGTTGTGACATAATTATTAAAACACTTTCAAGATCGTTTGTTATCTGATGCCTTTTAGGATCATGTGTTTCAAAATTTTGATTAACGCTAATTGAAACCCACAGTCATCTTACAAAAAAATAACACTGTGCAGATTTTTTTTTCGAATTTATTTGTTACAAATTAAAAAATGTTTTTTGTTTAAATTTTCCTTGACGGGCTGAAAAAATTAACATTCCTTGAATTTTTGTGCCTTTAAGTTAAAAGAATATGCATTTAAAGACTCGGAAACAACTTTTATCTTGGAATTTGGCATACGTTTACACCAACGTCATTGTACATTGAATAGTTATCTCATAGATTATTCAAAGGTCGCAATAAATAACAAAAATATTTCTCCTTAATGTTACTGGTAAAATAATCACCAAGACCAAGCAAGTGTAAAATCCCTCAAAGACTCTCCCGGGTAACAATCCACGTACAACCCACAGGTTGAGGCAACGGACAACGACGAGGGCCCAAACGCCGAGATAACGTACAGCATCTACCACGTGTCGAATAACGGACTGAAAAAGTTTGAGATTGACCCCCGCACCGGACTGATCGAGTCAGTTGGCAAACTCAACGCCGGTGAGCAGTACAGCATAACAGTCCAGGCGACGGACCGCGGCGGCCGCTACTCCCAGACTATCGTCGAGGTAAACGTTGTACCGGGGCCCAACACCCGCAGCCCCGTCTTTCAACAGCAGGTCTACGAGGTCCAAGTCAGCGAGGGCGCCTCCCTCAACTCCACCGTGGCCACTATCATCGTGAGTGCATCCGTACAAAAAAGAAATAAATTTAACTCCATTCCCATCCATAAACCAGGCAGTCCTCTCCCGATGAGCCATTAAAATCAGTCCCGTCCGTTCCCCCTTGAAAGCCCGCACGTGAATCAACGACAACGTCGACAGCGACGATACGTCGTGTTTATTAATCACACCGCACTCGTGTACGACTGTGCGCGAGTTCTTACATGCTTTTTTTCTCCATCTTCTGGTAAAGGCCGTCGATCCGGAAAACGATCCCGTTTCGTATTCCATCGTCTCGGGTAACGACCTGCGGCAGTTTGCGATCGGCGACAAGTCCGGCGTCATTACCGTTATAAGGAAACTGGACAGGGAGGACCTGACGCGCTATCAGTTGGTGAGTGTCTTTTGCTCTTTTTTTCCCCTTTCCCTCGCTTCGCTGTTGATTCTCTTTTTCTCCGTCTCGCTCGCGAGAGTGGCTTGATTAGATTCGCGGCTGGATTGGGTTTCCTCGCGGTGTTTTGCACCTGAGACTCCCTCGTGTCAGTGATACCGGGGCCTTTGGTATTTGATTTCCGTTCCGATCGGTGAATTTTAAGTGTTTTTCTTCGGACTCTGCGTTTTTCTCGTTTGGGCTTGTAGAATCAACATACATGATTGTGAAAAGCTATAATGTTAGAATAATGATTTTTACAACTATGCATAGGCAGAAAATTTTATGAGCGTTACATTAAAGATAAATTTGTAACTTTGATGAAATTTTAATTACAACTTGACCTTTAAGAAATTACTTTGTAATTTACGACTCAAGGATTGTGCATTTTTATTGATAATGTTTATAAAATGACTGAATTATTCAATTTCCGTGTGCAAACTGTTATAGTAAATAATATGGATTTCTCAAAATTAGTTGTTTTTATTTTATAGAAAAAATCACTTAAAATTTTATAAACAACATCTTGTACTGTAAAGTAAATATAGTTCAAAATTATCACAATTTTCCTACATAATGTTCTACAATTTTAAAATTTCTCAAGGATTTTCGAATTTCAATTCATTTATGCATTGTATGTGTTAATTCGCTTGAATCGTAGCAAGAGTATTGCTGCCCTGTTGGCTGCGTCTATTTTGACGAAGTCAACTTATTTGTTACTTAAAATTTAGGAGGGATCGCGGCACAAAAATACTACTCAATTTACAACTGATTAATTAAAATCCACCTAAAAAAAGACAATTTTGCTGAATTTATCGGAACGGAGGATGGGAATGAACTAGGTGAAATAAATTAAAAATACACTGATTATGAGCCACGAACGAAGATATATTTAAATAAAACGTATACGTGCGCGTCCGCACGTGTCTCGAAAAACTCACGAATCGACAAACGTCACACGGTCCGTGAAGCGGATTTTCGCCGTGCTTTACTCGCAGCACGCCGAGCTTTTCGAAGATGATGCAGATGACGATGATGATAAAAAAAAGGAAAGCGTGAGAGAAATTAACCCCAAAAAGGTGACCCCCAGATACACGTGTGCGTGATGATGATGAGGAAAGATGTAGAAACCAGTAGGACGAATATAATACCCAACTATGCCAGATACTCGAGATCGCAGTTGACAACTGTAGACCGCTCTGTATAGACAGATAGTTCGGAACTGACCCGGCGCGCCCACCCAAAGTAGTTGCAAGACTCCCCTTCCCTTTTTAATTCTCCCACCCGCTGCAGTCGTCAGGACCCATCAATCCCTTACACCTTATGCGAAAAGCCAGAAAAAGAGAGAGAGAATGATGTAAGCAATTAAGAGAGGGGGAGAGACCTATGACCCGAGGACACTTAATAAGAGCAAAGGAGATGGAGATGTAGG
>NW_019379722.1:122599-189221 GCF_000648655.2 Copidosoma floridanum
CTGGTATTTCGAATTTCGAGTGTAGTGCGCATGCGCCCTGGCCTGGGGTGGGAGTAAGATGACTCGACTTACTCTCGTATATAAATATAATTATTTATTCAATAAATATAACTAATTCGACTATTTTGCGATCCTCACACGCACTGGCAATTAAATTGCAAACGACTGGTGATAATTTTAATAGTAGAAACTCTACCGTTGAGGCGAAATAATAGTTTTATTAGATTCTCGCAGGACGTACTACATTTTATTTTTTTTACAAAAAAATAATACTCTGACAATTTTTTGCATGGCAATTGCAAAACCTGCAAACGATTCCGCAATTTTTGGTATTTTTTTTTTTTTTTGCTGGATGCAAGTCGTTTGCACAGTTCACTGTGCTGTAGAAACCAGTAGGACGAATATAATACCCAACTATGCCAGATACTCGAGATCGCAGTTGACAACTGTAGACCGCTCTGTATAGACAGATAGTTCGGAACTGACCCGGTGCGCCCACCCAAAGTAGTCGCAAGACTCCCCTTCCCTTTTTAATTCTCCCACCCGCTGCAGTCGTCAGGACCCATCAATCCCCTACACCTTATGCGAAAAGCCAGGGAAAGAGAGAGAGAATGATGTAAGCAATTAAGAGAGGGGGAGAGACCTATGACCCGAGGACACTTAATAAGAGCAAAGGAGATGGAGATGTAGGCGCATGATAGAGAAGGAGAGAAAATGTCTAGCTAATGAGAGTATAGAGAAAGAGAGACATAATGAGAGTTGGCGTGAGAGCGATTAATTGTACCGACTGAAACAAAAGGAGAAAAAGGATGAAGGTAAGAAAGAAATTGATCGGCGCTTGCATATGTGAATATGTGATGAATTTTGTGTGAACTCGGTGTGCTGCCACCTTCGGCGTGCTGCGAGGTTGATCCTCCACCGCTCACGAGGCGGTCTACGAATTTTAGTCGTTTCGACTAAACATCGCTTTAGAAATAAGTGTCTTACTAATTTTTTTTTATGAAATAATGAGAAAGGAGCTTAAAAATATTCTTTAATTGTTTAATTTTATATGTAATACTGTGTCACGTACGACTACGAGCGGTGCGTGGTCCAGATCAACCCATGCCTATGTGACAACTTTTATACTTTAAAAATCTATAAGATCATCTTAAATTTTTTTTCACATGATTTTCTTTATTATTTAACATTAACTTTATCAAATAAAAAGTTTTTTGAAAAAAGGAATCTTTCATTTTAATTTTTTTTTTTTTTTTTTTTTTGTAACAATGATAGTAACAAAATAATTTTGATAATCATCCAACTATAATAAATGGATTTTCTACCTTTCTGCTTCTGAAAAGTTTTGCCATGTGGCATCTGATAACTACGATCGAATTTGGCCCTTGAAGGGTCAATGGCAAATTTATTCACAGCTTTTCATAACTACATTAAACAATGTATCCTATCACAGATAATCAAAGCCGACGACACAGGCGGCTTGTCGAGCACAACAACGGTCAACATCAAAGTGACGGACATCAACGACAAGAATCCCGAGTTCGAAGGCCTACCCTACGAGTTCACCGTCAAAGAGGGCGAGGCACGTAAGCTGATAGGCCGAGTGCGTGCCGAAGACGCGGACGAGGGTATTAATTCGGAGATTAGTTACTTTGCACCTGATGATATACCCTTCACGGTTGATCCCGATACAGGTGACGTACGCACAAAGGTCGCTTTGGATTACGAGCAGAACCAAGTAATTTCACTGTTTTTATTTTCTTTTTTCTTTAAATGAATCCTTGAGGAAATTCAAATCGCTCATTACTTATCTTATTTTTAAGGAGTACAAGTTCGTGGTTACAGCACGGGATGGTGCACCCGATCCAAGGTTAGCTACAGCTACGGTGACGGTTCACGTTGTAGATATCGAGGATGAGGTACCGATTTTCCACCAGAGTACTTATGAAACTAGCGTCAAAGAGAACGTGCCCGATTACGTCGTCACTCACGTTCTGGTAAGTAAAACAGAACCTTTAAAAAGCAAATTTACCATGTGGAGGTATAAAAAGTTATTCTATGTACGTTTTTTTCGTTCCAGGCTGACGATCCGGATACAAAGCAGCAGGTGACGTACGTCATCCGCCAAGGTGATACCGATTTGTTCAGCATTGACGCTAAAACCGGTGCCTTGAAGACTCGCCGAGGCCTCGACTACGAGCGCGAGAGCCAGTACATCCTGACCATAGGTACGGTCGAGAATACAAGTAATCTGCCAGGAGCCTCAACCCGCGTGGTTGTTAATGTCATCGACGTCAACGACATTCCACCTGTATTTACAATGGTCCCCAGACCCGTGCATCTAGACGACAACGTATCGATCGGTGCTAATGTGGTCAACCTTATCGCAACTGACTCGGACGGCACTGCCCCAGGAAACCAAGTACGGTACGACGTAATCGGCAGGGGTATAGCCGGCAAGTACTTTGTCATCGACCCAGACAGCGGAGTACTTCGAGTGCGCGACGATCTCAGGAAGGTGCCGGATGTCACCGAGTTCCAGGTGGACGTGCGTGCCCACGATCTTGGTGATCCTCAGCTATCGTCCGTGTCCACCGTACCGGTCTTTGTGCGTCACGTGGCCGGTCCACCATCGGAGCCAGGTTTGGGCTTTGCCGAGGCCTCGTACAACGTTGACGTGCCGGAGGATGCTACCTCGGGAACCCTCATGAAGACACTCAGTGTCATCAACTCCAACGCAAGGGACGCGTTGCCCCTGGATTGCGAGGTGTACGATGGGAACGATGACCGACTGTTCAAGGCTAACATAACCGAGGAGCGCAACTGCGCCCTGTGGTTGGAAAAGGGTGAGTTGGACTTTGAGACGACTGAGAGCTACCAGATCAAGATCAGATTGTACACGCCAAATGGAGCGTTTAAGAGTGGCAGGAATGTCACAATGGTGAAGATTCAGGTGGTAGATGTGAACGACAACAAGCCGGAGTTCATGTTCCCCCAGGCCGATTTGACGAAAGACCGGTATTTCGCCAAAGTGCCGATGGCGGCTCAGTTCGACTCGACGGTGCTCGATGTCAAGGCTCATGACAAAGACAATGGGCGGTACGGCAAGATCGAGTTTCGTCTGGTCTTTGATAATGAGAACAATCGTGCCAGTGATTTCTTCGCCATCGATCCGACTTCCGGTATTATTCGCACCACAGCTAATTTCGACACTGTGCAGTCCCGGGAATTGCCTTTTAGGTAACTATTGAAAACATAACATCCCCTCTCATGATTGTAGGCGTTTATCGAAATACCTCTTGTAGAAGTAATTCTCATCAGAATTTATGCAAGAAATCCTGCAAAATTCCTTTAGTAAGTCCTGTACGATTGTTGCATACCCATTCTATGGAAAAACAATTGTAGTTAAACAAAATCTAAGTTGACAAGTATACCTCAAACTTTAATAAATTCAATTGTTTAAGCAATATGTTTGGTCTATATCAGTCGGAGTCTTTGTACTAAGAATGAGAAATCCAAATTATGTCGCGATTTTTTCAGTGTAGAACTTCTTTACCACACGTTAAAATATTATACAATCATCTTTGTAGGATTCTTTGCATGAATTTTTGAAGAAATTCCAGAAAAAAATGACAAACGGATCCAAATTTAGAGATTGACGAGAATTTTAACAATCCCATTCGATTTTTCAGATTTATCGTTCAGGCAAGGGACAATCCCAATTCGACGAACAATTCCAACGTAGCTGAAGCTCCAGTAATAGTCAATCTATTCAGACCAGACAACTACTTTGTACTGACAATACAAAATGCATCACCGGAATCGTTACTCAAGGATAGGGCTAAAATTGCTAGAATCCTCGAGGATAATACCGGTTTTCTCATCGAAATTGAGAAAATTGATTCTCGTAGAACGCTGTCGGTTAATAATACGATTGAAGTCAGGCATCACGATTCTGACGTCTGGTTCTACGCCGTTGATCCTAAAAGCGAGAGAATACTCACAAGGAATAGCAGTGTGGTGCAAAGGTCAGTTTCAAAACTTGCTTTTTGTTACATCATATTTAATAAGCAAGAACTACTTGATTTTTCAATAATTTCAAATATGACCTTTTTTTATTCATGATGTGATTGATTGGACATGACCCCATGGCTAAAAAGTAGATGAAACTTGCTGCCAAAAAAAAATTTAAATTGCAATTATATTTGCTGTTTGAAATAAAAGAAATAAAAGTAAAAAGAGACCTGTTTGTTTAGGTTGAGTACAATAAATATTTTTGCAGCAAACGTGAAAATAAAAAATAATTGTCAATAGAGTTTACTTATTTGTTGTCGATGTAACCATAACTTCTTACTTGTGTTCTGGTGAAAGTATTTTAATCAGTAAAAATATAAATATTTGAAGATAAATTCGTAATCGATAGGTTAAATTGAAATAAATAATTCAATATTTATAAATGAAAGTTATAATTTAAAATATTTTTCATCTAAAACGTCTAACAAGGACACCCTTGAACTCTATGTAAAAATCATATTTACGTGTGTACATTCGATTTAGTGCGGGCCGTATTTTCGTATACGTTTGAAAAAATTTTCGTACTTACTTTTTTACATAAAGTTATGCAAAAAGGTCTCCTAAAAACGAATCCTTATGTTTCTAAGTAAAAATAATGGTGAAAAAAACTTTTAAATTCTTTTTATTCAAGAAGTTCAAAAAACCATTCGAAATTCTGTGGATTTATTTTTTTTTTTAGATATTTTTTACAATTTTTTCCGAGGTCTAACTATTTTAAGTTTGGAAATAATGCTAAAACATTATAAAAAATTCGATTATCTTATTAATGTTTTAAATATCCCTTAACATAATCCCAAAATATGTTAGTCCAAAACATATAGCGTCATTGCAAACCTTTATTTTCCAAATATAGAGTTCGAAGTCTAAAATGTATATCTGCAACTTTCGATCATACATTATATATACTTTTCAGTTGTCCAAAAGTGCCTGGAACAGGGTTATATAACGTGAAAATGCAATAACATAATAGTCTAAAACGCTGGAGGAGTTGATTAAGAGATGTTTCAAGAATATTTAAGATTCTTGGTAACATTAAAATTGTTAGTTTTTTATACAGATTTCAAGGGGTAAAAGTGGCCTTTTCCTGCATTTTACGAACTTTGAATAATTTATTTCTCGAAAACTACTAACTTGTGAAAAAATTTTCTAGAGATCTTTTTTGTTTGAAATCATTCAAAAAATTCAACAATAAACTTTTCTGTACATAATAATAAATAATTTTTTGAATGTTTTTTTAATATCAAATCGTCATAACACTTTTTGACCATTTCTACTCAGCAACGTAAGAATTTGGTTCCAAGCGCGTTTGACAGAAGCACACAAGTGCGGTACATTTTATCGCTTTTCAGCCGACTCTTGCACGAGCGCCATTAGAAATCGACCTAGAAAATTCGAGCGGATAACGCGTACGAGCAAGTATATACACCTGTAGCACGGACACACGAGTTTTATATATGTACAGCCGAACAGTGCACCTTACGACGCGCGGCTGTGCGCGCACTCGCCTTTTTTTTTCATCCGAGTTCTTGCACCTATTAAATTTCCCAATCATTCGGAATTCCATAGTTTTCCAGATGAGGTTGAAAACATTGTCGTTGAGCTTTTTGTTACTCGAAAGGAACTGTCTGGTGACCCAAAAATTTAATCGGATGCAAAGACCATCGTAAATGTACGCCAGTGATGCGACACTTGTGTCCACAGAAAAAAGCAAAGTGGGAGCTATGTAGGTACGTCACACTCGCCGACTGGCAGTCTGCGGTGATTTCCAGAGGCACTCGCGTGCATGCAACGTTTTACAATGTTTCGGTACATTTGCTGATATGGTGTGTACACGCAAACTCCCCGAGTCCTTTCACTTTTCCCGGGCCGGAAAAATCCGGTGCGCCAATCATCGGCTCTCGAGTCAAAATGCATCTTAGTCCGCTCGGCATCCACCTGCTCGCCGCTTCCGTTCAACATCATGTGACAGCTTCGGTATACGTGTACCAGCGGTTGTCGCGTTCGCGGTGAAATGAGTGTAGAAATGAAAAAACAAAAAAAAATCCTCCGACTCCACGTGTTGAAGAGGCGGTGATACGCGAAATTGATAACAATAGCCACCGTGACATGTTTCTGACAATCGTCGGCGAAGCGTGACATGCGTGCGTCACCGCGAGTGGAGTAAATCGCAAAACAAAATTCTGAAAAAAAAAAGAGAGAGATAAAAACGAAAACAATCGTCAAAAGTACCAAAGTGAGTAAGGAAAGCACCTTTGGTTGTGTTTCCAGGCTACTGTTCGACAGTGAAGCGATGACCAACGTGACGGAGGGCTTGGCTGGCTTGGTGAGGGCAGCGACGGCTCTCGAGGTGCACGCGCCGGTCGTGGAGCCCGAGCTGGTGCGCTCCCACACGGCCGTCGCCTTCAGCGTCGAGGTTTTTCCTTACGCCCTCATACTCATCGCCTGCGTCATTCTTGTGCTCGGCATCGCCGGGATCATCTACATTTGCGTCTCGTGGTCCAGGTGAGTGGAGCTTTTTTTTTTTTGGAGAACAAAAAGTATCACCTTGCGTAAGTCATCTGTGTTTGGTGTAAACATATTTGGGAGTAAACGTTGCGCTCCACTTTGCTACTTCTCAAACTGTGGGTCCAACTCATCTTTATACCCTGATGTCTTCGTAGTTTTAATCCATTTAAGTGTGTCGTTAAGTATTTCACAGTTTTAATGCCCAACTTTTACGCGTTTGACATTAATTTGTCATTTCAACCGTAAGACAAAAAATGTGTAAACACTGTCATGATTTTACATCTGCAACGTACCTTTTATGTCAATTATCTTTAAAATTTTATGGCTAACGAAGCTCAAGGTATAAAATTATAAATACTTCAAATCAATTTGAGACAACTACAATACATTTTTAACGTAATTGATAAATGTAACAATCCTACCTTGTTCCTCGGGTAAAAATCGTAACAAATGTGCACATGGATTAGAAATAAAAAAATTCAATTTTCATCGCAAATTTTATTTCATTGTTAATATTGAAAAAATTTTTTTTTCGTTGTTAACTGTTTGCCCTTTCAAGGTTTCACATTTTGTTTTTAAAGGGTTTTAAAAGGAGTAAATTAATGGCGTGCAATAACCACCGCAATCATTTTGTGCTGGAAGGGATGAGAAAGAGGGATGGTTTAGTGAGGGTCAATCGAGCGTAAATGAGGGCTGGAGTAACACGTAGACCCATTCGAAAATTGGAATGACTTTGACTGATTGAATTGACCTAGAAATTGGAACAAAGTGTTTGTATTGTAATTCACGCACGTGTCCTGCGCGTATCTTCGGGATCGATACGCTGATATCCCACTTTCGCTCCAAGCAGCTGTCATTGAACCGTCTCTTATGAAAAATATCAATTACTTCGTACGATGAAGTTTCGCACTTATATTAAAAACAATTTATTTATTTGTTTTTTACTTAATAATAACCGTGTAACACCACAGGTAACATAATACATATTAAAAACAATGACCAATATGAAACGACAGTAATATTGACAAAATCTAATTTTCAACGAAACATGAGATATTTGAAAGGCAAGAGGGTAAAAAGCAAGGACTGGTAGAAGAATAATTTTAATATCGAAACACGAGGAGAAAGTCCGGAGAAATCAAACCCGGCCATCAAACTGCCCCGACCAGTGAAGCGAGGAGAGCAACAAACGCGATCTATTTTTCAACGAGTCTCTAGTTACGATTAAAAATTTTTCCCGAAACATCACCGAGAAAAACATTGAACACCGAGGCAATAACGCGCGAGTTTTGGAAAATTAAATGTCGGAAGCGCGAGTTTTATAATGCTCCGTATCCGACGTACAACGCAAGTTACGTAAACACCCGCTTGCGCAACACGTGGAAGTACTGAAGTAGTCGTTTCCCCAAATCACTTGCGCGTGGTCTTCAAAATTAAATCCGTCCAAGATTACCCAAATTCATAAAAATAATTTTTATTCTGCTCATGTGGATTATCGCTGTGCTTCTGGAGGAAAAAAATGACATTATACAAACACTAGTGGCATCGAATCGAATTTTCTCGCTGTGTGGGGGTATAATAAGGACCGCGCGTATTTTTTCAAATTACCGCGAGAGCAGCTCATTAATCGCATTACCGCTGATACGCCTTTCTCCGCGGAAAAGTGAATTTCCTCGCGAAAGGAAGCAGGGAAACGGTGGAAAGTGGACTCATGGGGAGGACTTTGATCGATCAGCGACTTGCCTGGTGGAGCGTGTCGGGATTCTGATGATCAGAGCTCGGTATTTGTTTGGATTGATGCTCGAATGTACTAGTGCTTGATGGCTTTTGGCGGTATTGGATGCGTCCTTTGAAAGGTCCAGTCCTTGTTTTTACTTTGACGCGTTATCAATGCCAATTTTATCAACTGGTGCATGGAATACTAAAAAACGAACTGCACCAGTTCAACTCATGTGAATATCTTTTTTGAAGATTCTTTTTGCTGCTGGTGAAAAAAAATTACTCCGTCTCATATTAAAGTTTTTATGAACTTTATGAAAAGAAGGCAAGTGGGATTATCTGAAATTACAATAAAAAAACTATGATCATAAGTATTGTTTCATAAACTGTTTATTGCACTGGAAGAGAGTGACAAATGTAGCTAGATATATTTGTATACTAAATCACATACTTCGTATAAAAATGAGATTTTATTAGCAATTTTTTTTATTTTTATAAAGTCTTAGGGAGAAAGTATGGCTCTCTCAAAACAAGAAGTTAAAGAAATACTTACTTTAAGAACTAAAACTTATTCTTGCACAAATTATGGTAAAATATTAACTTACTACAGTAACAGATAAAAAAATCAAATATTGGGCAAAAGTACAGGATACATAACAGTTTTGTTCTGATACGTATGCATAGGTCTAAAATAAAAGTTTTAAAAGTTATCTATTTTTCACGTTTTTTCAATTTGCAAAATATTTAAAAAACTGTACAGAAATTTTTGTAATTTATGTATATTTGCCAAATTAAAACTTTTTTTTAAGATACATCACTTATGCATAACTTTTTAAGGTATAACAAAGAGACTTAATTTCAAGACAGTATTAAAAACTCTTTTTCAACTTTTAAATATGATCATTTTTTCGTTCAACCAAAAGGATAAAAAGTTTTATTTTTTGACATCTACAATTTTTTTACCTGTAAATATTAATTTAACGTCAAAATCACATATGAGAAACTTTTTTTTTTTAAGCTTGTCCATTTTCGAAGTTGACATTTTTTTCTTTGATAAATTTTTTTGGCTTGGAAAAAATAAAGTTATTATACAAAAACAAAGCTATCCGTCCATTTGCAGGCTAGAATGTAAAATTTTTTAAATAATCGGAATATACGTTAAAACCACTTATAACTTTTACATATTAAGTACAATGTCAAGATACAATTGGACCTAAATACATGAGTTTTCAAATCAAATAAATTTTTTTTTGCAATGGGTAACATCTATATCATAAATTTTGCAAGATACAATATTATTTTAAAACTTAACGTGAATTATAAATAAATTGTTTGATTTGCAAGTCGTCAATTTTGAAAATGATGACTGCTACATTTTAAATCTCAGTTATCAGCAATCTTACTTTTTTTTAACTAGACTTAAGTAGATATTAAAATTTGAAAGCACCTGCTACTAAGCGTTAAATTTGGTAATTTAGACGTTTAGTACATCCTTGTGACTAACTCAAGTTTTACTATTATGAAATCGAATTATTTTAAAAGATTTGACGTACTTGAAAAAAAATGTTATACCAAAATAAAAAAAATACGGGCATGTCACCTTTACAATCGTTTCTGAGTCAAAAAATTTATTGCATTAGTCGACACTGGATGGACTTACTGTATTATACAAAATCAACTTGTTATCCACAGTATTAAAGAAGTAAGAAGAAAAAAAAATTTGATGGATAAGTCTTGAACTAAAAAAATCGTATAATTAAAAAACAGCACTCCCCAGACATTTTAAAATTTCAAAAAGATATTAATTGTTTTATTAGTGGACATATCGGACAGTTTGTGAAAATGTTGTATTCGAAGGAAAACATATCGAGTGCACGTATAATCAAAGAATCTAAAACGTATAAAAATGATATTAAACAACACAATTTGCTTCATGTTTAAACTTAAAATTGCTTTTTTGTCATGATTACCAGGTACAAAGCATACAAGGACCGTATGCAACGCATGTACGTGGTGCCGCGCTACGATCCCGTCTACGTCGAGCCGAACCTCAAGGAGTACGAGACCCAGGTGCTGCAGATGAGCGTACCCGTCGACGACAACGACAGCTACAACGACTTGCAGCTTGATTTCAGCAATAAAAATCATGCCTTCAGTCTTGACAATGTCAGCTACATCACTAAGGAGAACGGCGAGAGCACTGGTAATTGATATTTTTTTCTAGTCACCGGTGGGATGGTGAAACCTCGATGAAACATGATGCTTTTTTTATAAAAACTGAGTGAGGCTACTAGGCATATGCGATACCGAGATATGCAACGAGACTTTCTCGTCTCATCTCGAAATTTTCGGATCTCGGTCTCAAAATTTTTTTTAAATCTCGTCTCGTCTTGGTCTCGTTTTGAAGAAAATGTTTGACTCCCCAAAAAGTCTCGAAGGTCTCGAGGAAGATTTTCGAGATTTTCCAATTGATTCAGTGATTATCGGAAAACTTGAACTGTGGTCACATACATGCGTACGTGAACTGCAAAAAAGCTCACAAGATATAGTTACACGGGTTTAAGCGTTTTTTGGTACGCATTACATGTATTTTTACAATTTTTGTGACCACAGTCTTAGGTCTCGTTTTGACGAAGATAGTAGTCCATGTGTTGCATGGTGCGTCATTGAGCTACTAAGTTGCGTATAGCTCATATGAAATCATGAGAGTGTAAGAAAGGTCAGAGGACTTCATCTTTCACGCACCTTTTCCTCGCTTCCAAATGTTTCATGGGCCTTACACACAACGTAACGAAGCATTGATGCATCATGTAATCCGTGGTCTACCACCTTTGCCGAGCACATCTCACTCCCTCTCGCAGGTTTAAATGTCCCGTTGATTGCCGATTCATCAGATCACGGCTTGTGACTGAAGTCATAAAAATTGTAAAAATACATGTAATGCGTACGAAAAAAAGCTGAAACCCGTTTAATTGTATCGCGTTAACTTTTTCGTAATCCACGTATGCATGTATGTGACCGCAGTCCAAGCTTTCCGATAATCATTGAAGGAATTCGAAAATCTCGAATACCTTTCTCGAGACTCACAAAAGTATCGTAGGTCTCGGGAATTTTTTCGAGACTTCGAGATGAGACCGAGACTAGACGAGACTTTGTCAAGTCTCGTTTCATTTGGTCTCGGTCTCGGTATTTTTTTGTCAAAACCGTCTTGTCTCGTCTCGAAGTCGGTATCGTACAAACCTAGTAGGTACAGTGAAGAGGATCTTGAAAGTATGTGGATTAATTGAAATCGATTTAATTAAAGACATGCATGAAAAATTTGATTGTAAAATATGTCTTTTTTCTATTAAAGAATCAATTGAAAATTTTTCGTCAGAGTTTTAAGCATTACTTAAGTGTACATCTGTTTTTCCATTTTAAAAAGTGATGTAATATACTATTATTTAATAACGTTGTGAAGTACTATTTTATTTTATTGAACTGCGAAAACTCTTTCGCTTACAGGTAGATGTTTTTGTATACTAATGAACAAAAGGATATTATTATTTGAAAAATGAAACATTATTTCTTGATAGGGAACCAAAGTATTTTTGAAATATTTTCCACATGCATAAAACGCTGAAATTATAGGAATCACAAAGGGTTTTTGTTACGCACGCAGTAAAAGTATTTGAAACGTAAAATTTTAGTTTTGTGAAATAAAAATTCAAAATAGAAAATTTTTCAATATAACTTTATGTATGAAATACAAAAAGACATAAGTGACATACACATTTTGTACTACATAAATATTATCTTCTATTGTTTGTGATAAAACACCATAGTAAAATAAATCATTCACATCTAAATCTCTCCTAAAGTCAATTTGTCTATGTGTTTGTCTCTAGTTACATCTTAAGATTTTCTCTAACAATATTTTGACCCAACATAATTTTATGAGTGTTTTGCTGGATATGCCAACTTATTTTTTGTTTTGTTTTTCTTTAGTTTTTCAATTTTTCACAACTTTTTCAAAAATTTTAATAGGCTTTTATTGTACCAATTGAGCATACAGTATGTGTTTTTTTGTTTATTTTTTTTCCAACGACTTCCAAAAACCACTTCAATAAACAAAACTTGTAGGAGTGTAATTAATCTCTAATTCTTAAAGATGAGCCATTAATATACTCATTCAAGTTAATATACTTTCAAGTTTAAGTTTGTCGTCACAGTTGTTTCGGCATACAGTGCCTTCTTCGGATGGCAGCTAAATTTTTGTTAACAATATTATATTTATTTACAATTACTATATCATCAAATTTGCACATCGACGTACATGCTTATATATGTGTACAATACATACGTATTTGTATTTTTTTTCTTCAGTACACATACACGTATGCGTCTCTAGTTCTATATGCATATATATATGCACAAAAAATACAACTGTCTTCAATTTAACTTTAAATTTACAATTAACTGTCCAATAACATCTTCAAAAATTTGTTTTCATTGATTTCCATTGCATCAAAGAAATGTTAATGTTTTCTCCCCTTCCACACATGCATAACAATGTGATAGTCATCGTTGAATTAATGTCATACTCAAGCACGAAAAGTTAACTTTATATTTCTCTTCTAAAGTTTCAAAGTAGGATTATGCTAAAGAATATAACGTATATTTTGAGAAAACTTATGTGAGTAATGCTATTTTTGTTCTCTTTCTCTCTTGTCTAGGCCAACAGAGCCCGGTGTCATCGGAGGCAGCCACAACGGCACGAGCCTCGAGCATAGCAGGGAACAATCACAACGGCGCCTTGGACTCGAACGTGCACTCGCTGCGCCGGTCAACGACACTGGGCCGCAAGCCAACGGGCGCCTCGAACGGCCAAACTAACCACAACACGGGCACACTAAACCGCGACACAACGCCGGTCCTCAACCCGCTGTACAACCACGACCTGCTCAGCGCGAGCCCCTCCAACGACAATGTCGTGTTCCGAGAGCGCAAGGACTACTCGCACCTCGGCTTCACGTACCTGGGCGACCAGAGCCCCGTCGAGACCACCACCGAACTCTAGTGGCTCTTTCCCCCATGCACGGAGGATTTTATTTTTGCATTTTCCGTTGTTTATGATGCGCGGGAACCTCCACGATCGTTATGGGGACGCTTTATCAGATCGTTAACTCGTTGTTGAACACGAGGGGGCTCTCATGTCGGTCTTTGACGATAAAGTGTAGCGTTTCACTTGTGGATGCGACATTTGGACACGCATCAATGTTAGAGTGCAGTTAGGTGGATTATATACGATTTGTTGATATTTATTGTTATGTTGAAAAAATGGTCACCTTGTCGGGCGATGGCAAGGGAAACCGTGACGACTAAAGTTTTATTATTTTTCGTGACGAGTCGTGACGTTGCACGTTGAGATAGTTTGTATCGAATAAATTTGAATGAAAAAGATTAAAGTGCACGAGTGCATGTGTGATTTTTTTTTTTTTTTTTATTGTGCAGATGTTTGTGACGGTATGAAGAGTAAAAATTTTATTTTTTAAGCTTTTGTAATTTTTTTAAAATACAACTTTATTTTATGATAGGTTTTTAACTATTTTTTAATCAATCAATGGTCATGTCGATAGTACACAAATATGAGTGAATTATTTGCTGACTATTTAAGCAAATACTTGACGGATGAAAACGAAAGTCTTATTATTTTATTGACGATGTCGAATTTTTGAATATCTTTTCACAGCACGTAAACTTAAAGGAATATCAACTGCCACAATTCTATTCATTATTCATAAAATTAGATTAGTATGTGTTGTTCTTACTACTTACTATATATTATTATTATAATCATACGAATAACTTAGCGATCAGTACTTACATCACATAAATGGTATGACTCCACTATTATGTATCATTTTTAACACTTCTTAATTCATCAATAACAAGAGCTTATGTAGTAAATAAAAGTTTTTACTTACAAACTTATGATTAAACCGTCCAATGTAAAAATATGTAGAAATAAAAAGACTTGCGTGAGATGCATGTACTTAAATGTGTAAATTTAATGTTGAGAGGGGGTTACTTGAGTAATATAATTATGTACCATCATACGTACCGTAACCCAAGAAAGAATAGTAAGTGTAGCATGAAAAGTGGACAATACTAATGTTAATGTGTGTTTATAAAGTGATCTACAAGATCAGTTAAAATATGTACTTAATTTTTTTTTCTCTATTAACAACTCCTGTATTTTAACATTAAGAAACATCAGTTTGTTATAATGTTGATGGTGATTGAGTTTACAGTTATTTCAGCGAAATATGTCAATTAAGAAACAAGTGCATCTGCAAATAATATTTTTTCGAAGCGTAATTTTTTTTACCCTAAAAATCAAGCGATCCAGAGTTACCCGAATTATAGGTTATTTTTTAGTTTTACCTTTATGGAGGATTATTAGACGTTTGAAAGATTTTATTAAGGATCGCTCGATTTTTTAGTTAATTACGTACTTATGTTCAACGGTAATATGTCTTTTTTGTACGTCAACTGCTAGGTTATTTAATTTTTATGTAAACGATAGTAAGGATAATAATTTTTTTTATTGTAATATATATTTGGTGATGCGTACTCATAACAGCTGCGAAGTGTGTTAAAATTACTTTGAATTACAGTGATTTTTATAACATTTTGTGGAGAATCTCCATTTCTAGATAACATTTTTACGACTTCTATGACATAAGATGTTCGATACGAGCTTATCTTCCGACTTTAGGTGCAGCTGGAATTGTGTAAGCTTTTTTCTTACATTTATAGTAAAATGTTATGTCTACACATGAAAATAAATATAACGTCGTTCTAGTTGTAATATTTTTATTATTAAGTTGTACACAAGATCAACGAAGTGCATAAACTTTTTGTAACAATATTGTTGAAAAAGAAACAATAAATTTATATATTATTAAATATTTAAATGACAATCTTTATTAATTTCCTTACAAAAGTCATCTATTTCCACTACGTAAAAATATTCAATTTAGTAACAACTTCAAAAACCCACTTCATTGTGGTTGCAAAAATTTTACTATATAAAAACAAATATTAACTCTACTTGGACAACCAAGATGAGAATTTTTAGTATCAAAAATTTGTATTGAAAAAACTCACATAACTTATTTTTATATTCTATTAGAACAAAGGTACTAAGTATTTCAAGAAAGTATTATTTGTTTTTGCATACCTATCACTTGATAAAAAATAAAAAACCGAATTTTTTTAATTCAATTTTTTTTTAATTTGTGGTCGTAGTATATTACATATTGCATAAACGTCTACGGTTTTTCAAAGAACCAGTTTATTTGTGGTTTTATTTATTCTTTATTAATTTTGATTTTCTTTTATATATGTTATCTTGATGAAGTCTCTTTACTAAAACTACAATTTAAACCTGATGTCATGTACATAAGAATGTATGATAAATGTTGCATCTTTGAATCTTAGACACTTTATTAATAATTAAAACATCATGTTTTAAGCTCACGTTAAGAAACACATATTTTACATTTTAAAAAGTAAAACCTATTTTTAGTTTGTACTTTGTAAGGATAACGTTCAGTCGTACTTGACGTAGGATAAATTTTTTAAAAGATGTTTAAATTTATGCTTAACAGCACTTTTGACTATTTTTTGAACATCACATACAAATTTTGTGTAGTGTATGAAATATTTTGTATACGAAAATACGTTAACGTGTAATTTTGGTCTATAATCTTTATTCTTTATTCTTTTGGACTCCAAGCCAAAATTTTTTAATATATGTTACACTTTCGTTTGCATGAAAGTACAAGGTATGTTCTTGACGTGAAGCGATATTATTTACTAATTAAAATTTTGTTTACTCTAGTGTACGTTTTATTTTTTCAAAAATGTAAACATTGCAAGTCTTTATTTGTGTGAATGTTTTTTAATAATACAGCACCATTGGTTTGATGAGTTGATAAGTAGTTGTTTAGTTAAATTGATTAAAAATGTTTAGACGGAGACTTTATAATGCTTAATACATCTTAGTAAATGTATCGGCTTTTCCTCAACAACTGTACTATTTATTTATTCATTGTTTCATACATTTTTACTCATAATATTGATGCAATTGTTTCACAACTAATATATTTTTTTACCATGACAAAGTTAGCTGACTATAAAAGCTGTCGCATCTTGCAAACAAGTCATCAGTCACATGCATTGGTATTTTTAAATAAGTTTTATAACATGGCTCCCCGTTACTTTGTGGTCTTAGGACTTTTTGTAGTTTTCGTTGCTTTTATTGTAGCTGAAAATGATGAACAAGACGTTGATGGTGTTACAGATCGACAGGAAATAACGATGTACAGTCAAATATAAATTATTTGATAAATCACCCTAAATAATTTTAAAACTAATCTACAATGCTTTCATATTTTATTAGTTCACAAGCATATCTCACATATTGTCCAATAATAACAGAATTTTCTTGTATCTTCTTCTTCTCTTTTTCATATGTGCTAACGTATATAAACGTATTCTTCCATCCATGCAATCTTATAATGCTCCCAATCATGTTTTTGAAAGATAACTTTAAATGTAAACGCTAAAACATAGTTAAGTAAACATCAGTCTAAAGACCTTTTTGTTGAGAAAAACGTATGCGTTGGGTTTTTGAGACTTTATAATATTACAAACTGCAATCATGAGTTGCATATGCTTGTATTTCATGCTAACTTGAATCAAATAAAGTTTTTGTCGAATTATTTCTTGAAAAATAATAAATCAGATACCATTGTTATTATAATCTTTATTATATCAAGTACATCCGACTTAACACATTTAATTTTTTAAAAACTACGGAGAGCAAACTACGTGATGTGTCTTAACTAATAACAAAAAGACTTTCGTCACGTGACAATTAATGTTGTAAGATTAGAGATTTATCAATATGATAATAATCATAAAAATTGTGATCACCACAAACAGGCTGCCATTATCGCAAGAGCTATATAGGGAAAGTGTTAGCTAAACTGGTTGCCAAATGTGTCAAAGAAGGAACTGAAGAGTGTAAAAATGCTGGAGGGACGAAGGCAGCAATAAAATGCGCGGTAAAATAAAAATTGCTCTTATCATTTTAATTAAATCAGAATTAAGTTGCTTATCCAATATAATATTTTTATTTTTATTCTAGCAAAACTTTTTGAAGAAGAACAAGGGACGTTGCGCTCTTGGTTAATTGATTAACTAAATGACAGATGATACGATATACATCAATGTTCATAATAATTTGTAAATCGTATAAAGAGATGAATAAAATATTTGAATTTCAAGAACTAAGGTTATTTTTCAATAATGCTTTCAAGCTGTATATAATTATTTAGAAAATAAACTGAACAAATCAGTGAGTTCAATTTTAATACTTATATGTATATTTATTGCATTTTTTAGCAAGCAACTTTTATACATTGTGGACGAATTACAAAAGTGTAAAAGTCTAAATTGTTTGAGGTTACAGTTTTACTTTTTATAGGAAGCATCATTGTAATGTTTTTGTGTTTCTGATACATTTTTTTTACAAAAATCATCGATCCATACTTTCATGTGCACTAAATATTTTTAAAACCATTTTTCACTGCTAAACAGTATGGAATTAAAACTTGAATTAAATAAAAATTAAAAAGTTTTAGAAACCTCATTCAGCTCAATTCTTGATTCTCGGAGTCATGGATACTTTGTCCAAACGATGTACTCGACATTACTCCCACCAATCAGAAGTAAACTCGTTACTGTAACAATATCTCGTTATGCTTTATTCTTACTGAGTTCAAAGCCCAAGACTCTATCAATAACTAACTCGTCCTCATAAATAACTAACTTTAGACAGTGTCGAGTTATATTGGGCTGAATGCCTTAAGCTCTTAAAACTTTGAAAGTTTTTGAGTATTATCTAATGATAAAGTAATTTATTAGTCGAGAAAGCATAAAAGTAACTTACAGTTGTTTGTAATTTGCAGTTGGTTAGCCGGTTTGTGGGTAAGCCAGTGTTTGAGCAATATTTGTAACTTAACTTTTATCAGTTAATTATGACAACGAAAATCAATCCCACTGAATTTGAAAATGGTACCAAACCTACTAGTCGTGTAGTCGAAACGTCGTCACTTATATTTTAATAAATATATGAGTAGCATAGCCTTTGGCTTATTTATTTGATCTCCTTTTATCGCTGTTCTTGGATATTCTGTTTTGAATACAATTTTTTGGTCAATCCGAAGGCAGAGTTCATGGAGTCCTAAGTGAGTCAGGGCTCGTTAGTAAGTTGTTGGTAATGTGTAAAAGGAAAGGAGGATACAGAGAAATTTGTAGAGAAAACAAGGCAGGGGGCTAGGGAATACTGGGAGATGGGGTGCACAAAGTGATAAAAAAAGTTGAGGTTAGCATCAACAGAGTAGATGATTATATAAGAACATCAATATGAACCTGATAAAAAATCTAATCTGGAAATAACAGACAGTTTAATTTATATCTATGTCATTGATGAAAACGCGTATCAAAAGTTCTTGTTTATAAAATAATTGACTCACGCATTTACAAGGTATTTATAAGGATTATAGCTTTTTTGGAGTAGGTAAAGCATACAGTTTGTTGTTATAATATTTTATACATTAAAAACCCTAAAGAGCTTGTAAGTTTAAGAATTAGTAAATTTATATTGAAGAGTATACTTTTACAACAAGTTTCTATTTTTTTTATCTGATATATATTTATTAAGGTTGCAAAAGAGATACGAGTTGATTTAAATCCAGAAAATTACGTTCGATTACTAATGTTAGTGAAGAGATAAAACTGTTTCCTTTCCTTAAGTACTCTGTAAAATCCAAGTGTATTAAAAGTACACGTATAAAGCGTGCAATCGAAATTTCCGTTCGTATAAAATGCTTTACAGTAATCTTGATAAACGTTTTACGGAAAATCAAATTGATACTTCGTAAACTATTTCACCTATTCTATCACACTAAAATATTTTTTTCGTCAACCATTGATATACGACGGTTGTAGAGAGTAAAAATTTCTGTAACAGCCAAGTTTTTCAACTCCACAGCTTTCGTACATTGATTTTTCTTATTTAAAATTGTCCAATTTAATGGAACTGGTTAACAACTTAGTGAAACATAGCTTTAGTTGTCCTTAAAATTATTCTCCACGCCACCACAATGTGTTTTATAAAAAACAAAAATTTCAACTACACACTTTAAACGTGTACTTTGACACGCTTGGATTTACAGTGTACTACTCATAGAATCGTTAGGATTTTGGTTCCCTTTAAAAAAACCTTTTTGGTTCGCAAACTTTGATGTAATGTTCTTGGGATAAGACATAATTCCAACCAAATTTGAGATGTATTGGATAAATATTACTTGAGTTAGTGTATTGTAACAAAGTTCATTAAACGCAATATGATTACAACAATCTCAAGCATGTAAATATAACCCTCAAGAGTTTAATTTGGACACATTTTACCATTTGAATTACACTTTTTGCTCTGTGCTCAGCAGGTTAGTTGCACATTACTCTTACGACATTAACGTTGTGCATGCATTTAGATACTTATTAAGTGTGTAGATAACATTTCTGTAGCTAAAAATATGAGGTCCTCTTTTGTTAAGTAGGGGAGCTAGGGGCTAGTTGTAACCTCGGTTGTAACAAGGGTAAGTAGTAACTTAGGTCTTTTACACTCTCCGTACGATACAGCAAACTCTCAATCAAATATTGATATAAACATTTATGTATTTGTTTTGTTGGTAAGGGTAAAAGTGCATAACATTGCTTTTTTTAGTATTCGGTTGAACTGGTCCAATATAAATAAACAAAACTCCAAAAGCAAAACAGGATTGAACCCATCAAAAGTATAACCTGTAGGATATCCACAGATTTCTCCCTTCCACCGTTAATTTTGCCACTTTGGCTTGGTTAGCTTACAATATTTCGAATTATTCATAATGGTTACGGCTATAGATCACTTTGAGCGAGGCCATGATAAACAGAAATGAAAATCGATACGAAAGTATATTTGTCTACTGTCTACGTATTGAAGTACTTGTGTATAATCGATTAATAATTATTTATACTTACAATGAATCACAAACTCTATAAAGTTCTGATAATTAGTATTATATGTCAGTTGCTTCAAGTTGTGAACAAAAACTCAACCTACTTATTACTCCGTAGATAGCTACAATTACTTCAAAACGAAATTAACTTTTTCGGACAAGAAAAATAAAGTTCGAAGTAGAAAGTTGTAGGTTAACACTCTACAATATCCCCCAGTGTCCATTTTATGAGACAGCCAGGCTGCATTCTCCATGTATAGTAGTATGGCACCTATACATAGTTTTTTTTTTTTTTTTTTGAGATAACACTTTCTTTATCAAGTTACAAATGACGACTCGTCTTTTCAAAGGAAAGCGTAAAAGTAAAAAACAATACAATTAAATTAATATTAATGTTTTTTTCGAGAGAGAAATTCTAACGTTGTATGTTTAGAGTTAAGTATGTATTAAGGTTCTAATGACATTTTAAGTAAAATAAAGAAAAATAGTTCATTAAATAGAGATAGAGTCACTATCCATCGATAAATACACAAAGAAAAGAACCACACTAACTTTTTCTGTGAAACTACGGTAATGTTGCGACACAGCTGCAGTTACTATAATTTTTACCCTAGTTTTACTATGAAAATTCCTACGTACCAACTCGGTCCCACCATTATTTGGCTCGCACCACCAGAAACCAAATTCTCATCTTCGTATTTCCAACTTTGGTCCGATGATACAGAAGCCATGTAAAATATCGGTCTCCATTGCTGATACAGAAAAACACATTACAATTTTTAAAAAATGCTTATGTTTTTTGTAAGTAAATTACTGTACAGTTCATAAAACTTAATATCCTAGTGACAAACTTTGGTCAACCTACTAAATGTAGTGCTGTAGTACGTCGGGCTTTAAAGTGAAATTTAAGGATACCTTAACAGGCTTTTTCTGCTCAGAGGATAGAATGGCAAAAGTTAGTTTAAACAAAGGCGATTCGAGGGATGAACCACGTGTAAAACCAGATGTGATGAGCAAACGTGTCTTTCTTGTCATTTAACAAATGTATGGCATTGTCTTCCCTCTTTTTCTACGACTCCACGGTGACCAATCATCAGCCTCGTGATTGTAATGCCTTCCCACTCCCTTCAAACACGCGTACTATTTTACCAATATGTTATTAATGTAGTGGACACATTGGAGAGGGAGTCGAGCACGGATGCATGTAAATATAACTTATGCATCATAATATACGTGTTATTAAGTGGTAATCACTCGGCTTTTACTCGTAATTTCCAGTATAGTTCGTTAGTGAGTTTGCCTTACTTTCAAATTTGTTGAAGTTTTCAAACCAGTGTTAAAATTTATTTTGACCAGTGTAATAAAAATTCATAAGAATCTTTGCTTACAATTTACAAGTGATGATAAAAACACGACACGTACGAGCGGGTGAATACAAATAACATCCGAAATTTTGCAGTTCTGCAGAAATAAATCCAATAATTTCTATTAGCAGAATGAAATCAAAAGTTTTTTTATACCTTGGACTGCTGTCAAACCAGTTAATCATAAACATAAGCAGTGCATAGCCAATCTAATGGAATCTTTCGTTTAAGAGTTGGAAACCAATGCATATACTGTAGGTACAAATGATTGTTTCTTTACTAAATTCAAATTGACAGAAGCCGCCAAATATTTTCGTGTAAAATGACTATTTACTAAAAGTATTGTTCTATAAGAAAATTCATGTGTAAACTACGTTGTTTGGTGATAATATGTGCCGTCTGTTATAATTGTAACGTAATGATTCTACGGAGCGTTAAATTTTTTTTTCTTTTGTCAACCTACGTGAGCATGGCAGCGTGCCACGAGAGCAATATTGCCGCCTGGCAAGATACACACACTTTCACATATTCAAATGGATGTACGAGTAATAACTAGTAGTTCGATTTCACATTATTACCATGTAAACTCTATTTTTACCGGGAATCCCGTTACCTTATCGGCTACTTCTTTATGAATATTGATTAAACGTATAGTCTCTTGCAATCTCATTCGATACACACCACAATATATAAGTAAGGCTTTTGGATAACAGATCCTCTTCTTTGTCATTGACTTACTATGAACAGAAGATTAGGTGGAATGATATTTTACTAATAAGCAAATATTTGCAAAATTTTACAGCACAGATTCAGCTCAAATTCAACGAGTCTCTTCAAAATAGTGAAATATTGTCTGGCTATACCGAATAACAGCCCGTGTCTCAAATGGATCAACCTAGCATTGGTCTAATAAACATGCCTGGCAGCAGCATAGGTCCAACGATGGATGACTCGGTAGCCGGAATTACCCAGCAATTGGAGGCCTTAAAGTGCAGAACCCAAGAGACAGGCGAGGACGTGCGAAATATGGAGCAAGAACAAGAGTCTATTGCTCTTGCCTCGCACGAGTGTACAAATCTAAATGTTCACTTACAAAATATTGTCACACAACCGCAAACGCAGCAAACTGTCGATATTGAGAAAAAAATTCGTTGGAAAAAAGAACACCAAGAACAGCATTTAAATCACAAGGTGATGATTTTTCTTCAACTGCGCCTGACACTCACTGAAAAATTAAAAGATACAACATGCAAGCTTCACGTATTGCAAGCTCGTATTCTCAATGATGAGCTTATCAGGTACAAAACAATGAACTCTGATTTTTCCATTTCTTATTTCATGATTGTTATCTTTTTTCACTTTTTTACTTACTGTTCTGCTTTCAATATTTTTCCCTAAAGTTATGCTAAATTAAAAAAAAACCAAATTGTAACAATACAGGTGGAAAAGAGATCAACAGTTGGCAGGAAATGGTGCCAGTTTCGTGAATAATATAAATATCATTCAGGGGTGGTGCGGAACTCTAGCCGAACTGCTTTGGTTAAATCGACAGCAAATCAAAGAAGTTGAACGTCTCCAGCGAAGATTTGCATTTGATCCTGCAGGTGTTCAAGATATATTACCAAACTTGAAAGATCAAGTCTCGCAGATGCTTACTTCTTTAGTAAAGGGTACTTTTATCGTTGAAAAACAGCCACCACAGGTCATAAAAACGAATATTCGTTTCACAAGCACTGTCAGGTTACTCGTAGGCGGAAAGCTGAGCGTATACATGACACCTCCACAAGTGAAGGTCAGCGTGATCAGCGAAGCTCAGGCAAATTTGCTTCTTCAAAGTGACAAAATAGTTAACAAAGTCGAGACTAGTGGTGAAATTTTAAATAATACTGGAACTATGGAGTACCATACATCTACACAGGAACTCTCTGTGAGTTTTCGCAACATGCAATTGAAAAAAATCAAGCGATCTGAAAAAAAGAGCACCGTGTCGGTCATGGAAGAAAAGTTTGCTCTCCTTTTCCAGTCTCAATTCAGCGTTGGTGGTGGTGAGCTCGTCTTCCAGGTTCCAAACACTGACAAAATAATTTTTATTTGACCACAACGCCAAGCAAAGTTCTTAAAAAAATTTAAAATAAATTTTACCGTTAGGTATGGACACTGAGTGTACCCGTTGTCGTCATAGTACACGGCAACCAAGAGCCTCATGCATGGGCGACCATCACATGGGACAACGCATTTGCAGCACCAAGTCGGATGCTATTTGCAGTACCGGAGAAAGTGCCATGGCATCAAGTAGCCGAAGCTCTGAACGTCAAGTTTAAGGCAGATACCAATCGAGGGCTAACTAACGACAACTTGCGATACCTAGCTGAGAAAGCCTTTAATAATACTGGCTCGAATTGCCAAGATTATACAAATTCGTTGTTAAGTTGGGCTCAATTATGTAAGGAACATCTGCCAGGAAGGAATTTTACATTTTGGGAATGGTTTTATTCCATAATGAAGCTCACACGTGATCATTTACGTGAACCTTGGAACGATGGATATATTATAGGCTTCGTGCAGAAAAAACAGGCCGAGGAAATGCTGTCAAATTGCCCGAATGGAACGTTTCTCATGAGATTTTCGGATTCCGAACTCGGTGGGATAACCATTGCCTGGGTTGGAGGTGATTTCATGACTAAACAATAGTCATTATTTTTCCTTGGAATAAAACAAATAAAACGCTTCTGAAAAACTTTTACATTTACAGAAAAAAATTCAGAAGTTTTTATGCTGCAGCCATTTACGAGTAAAGATTTTGCGATACGAAGCTTAGCTGATAGACTTTCCGATTTGTATCATTTGGCGTATCTATATCCAGATTTACCTAAGGATCCAACATTCTCAAGATTGTACACCCCATATGCAGGTAAATTTTGACATTATTTTTATTTTTAATAAATTTTTTATCCTTCTTGACAAAGTTGTTATGGGATACATGAAACAAAATCCTACGAAAACTCTCACAAAACTAAAAAAAAGTTTTTTTATGATAAAGTACTTACTAAAATTATTGAACGTATCAAAATTTACCAAAACAGTTCCAAAGTCCTTAGTCATTTGCGTTATTCATTTGGCTAAATATGTCTTGGCTGCCAGTATTGTGTTATCTGTCATGTATAGGTGTAAACCTGTTCATAAAATTCTTTGCTTGACACTGTGCATAGAAGACGCATCTAGTGCTCTTCTAGCTGACACAATAAGTTGAACTTTGCTCATTTAGTTTAAACAAAGAAGATTTTGTTTGGCTGTTGAAAATTAAAGTAACATACCAAAAAATTTGTAATATAAGCTGTATGCATAAAAACTGGCATTGGACATTATCTAAGATTCATGCAGTGCAGTTATCCATGTAGAATTGGGAGAAAAATTTGCCATAATATATTTTGATACGAGCAATATTTAGAAAAAATTTATACTGATATACAGCAATTTTATTTTGTAGTAACTTACAAGAAAATATAACTTACAAATGGTCTTGCAACAAAACTATTTAAAGCTACCTATTACCTTTTTTCTATTTATGTATTTAGGAAATCCAACAGCTGGCTATGTAACGACAATACTGCGAACTCACGTGCCAGGAGTTGGCACAACAATGAGTACCCCGTAAGGTTATCGCATTCTTCTATCATTGAAATAGACGATTGGTAGGGTAGCAGCTATCCTATGATAAATAATAACTCATATGCTTACAGTATGGATTCATCTGTAACACGAAACACGTAAACTGTCACCTCCATGTCAGTGCCCTGGTAACTGAAATTTCTCTGGGGGCCCAACCGCGCACACAAGCACTATACTCAAGATGCATGTAGCAGCATGTACCGCTTGTCTCAATAACTATACTAGTATTTTTGTAACGAAATAAAGCGGTTGAATGAGCAATACATAGTGTGTTCTTGCATGCCCCTAGGTCCTAGTGCTCCTCCTCCCGTTCCCGGTTACGGAGGCATCCACTATAAGTATTCCACGCCTCATGCACCGCACGTTTCTCAAATGCCTACTTGGAAATATAGAAAGAGAAACAAAAAAGTTTCTACACGTACGTATAAATTAATGTCTGATGAATAAATAAAGTGAAATTAGTTGAAATTTTGCTGAAAATCAGATATGTTATGAACATAAGTATGATTAGCAATCAACGCCAAATCCGATCGCAAAATTCTCAAACGACGACTAATTGCAAAATTGTAAATTAAAAATTTCTATTCCTCGTACAGTTGTCAAACCACGATGAATCGAGATCGGCTTTTTTGGGATCGGTAGGTCATTATAATATCTTCGATCCCTTAAAAATTCAGGTTTTTAAGTAAATATCCCAAAAATTATTTGACAAAAAGCAGTGACAGAGGACCGTATTTTCGTAAAAAAATATTTTTTTTAAAGTTATACTTCCATAAGCGCGTTATGCTCAAGGGTATATCAACGATTACAGATTTTGACCTTGAAAAAAAGTGTGACGGAAGTGGATTTTGCTTGATTCTCTCCCTTCACCTCGCCTCCCATGACGTACTTCCGGTCTCCCTACAACACCCAACATCACTCCACCACACCACGCTACACATTTTGAATTTAATGAATTTTATTTCTTTTTCTTTTATCCAATTCTGAAAAAAAGAAAAGTTTCTATAGAGATTTCAACTCACGACCTCCTGCATACTGAGCGAGGTCCTATATCAACTTTGCTATGAGCATGCCCAATAAAAGGAACTCGATTACTTCATTTTATCGTACAGTTCGTTGCTTTTCGTTGCATTTTCAAAAATTAAACACAAAAATTTTTTTGTACTGGACCAATGCAATAATTAATTTTTATTGTGTTTTATTCTTTTACAATTTTTCCATTCGTGATTAAAGTTATTTTTTGACTTAAGGACGTTCTTCACACAGTTACCGGGGAAAAAGTTCAGAAAAGTGAGAGGAACGCTAAAGTGTACAGTAAAGCTAGCAATTGTTTTTCTCATGTAAATGTACTTATGTACATGCTTTTACGCACACTTCATCCCCTCTTTCTAAATTTATTTAAAACCAACTTGTGGGTCTATTTGAAAATTATAGGTTTATCTAAAAGTAATTTGTTGTACCCGAAAAATTTAGAGATTTCTACAAATCATATAAATGCCATTTAACGTGATTTTTTCATAAGGTTACATATTAAATATCAATTTTTTAAAATGTAACTTATATAAAATAATGGCACAGTCAAACAAGCTGCAATATTTGTGGGTATTATTTATGCTATTTCAATATACGTTTGCCGTTTAAGTAATATCTGCCAAAAAAACCTATGTGTGATGAACGTCCTGAAAGGGAATACACTGCCATGTAATACTACCCTATTGAAGAAAACTATACTACAGGATGGTATTTTTTAATTTTCTATGTACAATTATATTTTGAGTATTTAATATGGACGAGGAATGAGTGTGAGATCGTATGTGATAGATGTGAGCGTGACATTATAGATGTAATCAGTAGTAGGAAGTTGTTCTGAAATCACCAGAAGATTCAATAAAAGTGCACAGTCTTGTACTGGCCAGCCTATATGTATATTATTTTTATTGTATTGTGCCGTAATGTATTGTTTATAATCGTTAACTTGTTAAATATTAATTAAAATTGTACCCAATCAACATAGGTATAATCATTCCCACGATAATTGCACCACCTTCGTATACAATATTGTTTCATAGAAAGTATTTTTATACTCAAAATTATATTGTTTGTCATATAATTTTGTAGAAGTATAACTTCATACTTAGGTACCCAAGCACGCACTGTCCACTGGTTTATTTGAATATTATAAATTTCAAAAAAAAAAAAATTTTCTGTAGTGTCAAATCATGAATTCACTTTTGGGCTTGTAGTGGCCACCGAAAATATTACTTCGAGTTTGGACCTGGCCAGGCTTGATTTCTTTATAAATGTTAATTGTATATGTACACTTTTCTCTGATTCAATTAGGACAATAATTTTGGCTTACTTGACTGATAACGTTAACAAGACATTGAGTAAATTTTTTTAATTCGGCAAACCAAATTTCCCACACTGATCATGAAAAAGTGTGTAGAATAGTTATTTACGTACCAAGTGCGGAAAATACGATTTCCCGCACGAGTCTATCACACAAGTGTGGGAAGTCGTCCCACACGAGTTGCGTACAAGTTTTTTCGCAATAAGTGTGAGGAAAATAGGTATTTTCCGCACACTATTGTGAAATAGTAGTTTTCCTACGAGTTTGAAAAGTCTCTATTTGCGAACCGAGAGGTTTGCGGCCCAAGCCGAAGGCGAGGGACGTAACGAGGTTCGTAAAGGAGACTTTTTGAACGAGTTCCGGAAAACTGCTTTTTCGCCCGAGGAAGTACCAGCCTCCCAAAACCACCCGAGGGCGGAAAACTGTTTTTTCGCCCGAGGAAGTACCAGCCTCCCAAAACCACCCGAGTGCGGAAAACTACTATTTCTGGTGCGTGGCAAAATTTTTTAATTTCTAGTGTGCGGAAAACATTTCCCAATGCGCGGCATAGATTTTTTATTTTCCGGCGTGTGGAAAACATTTTCCAGTGTGTGGAAAGTATTTGTACAAAAGAGCGCGCGGTGGCTCGGTCGGCTAGGTCGTGGATTGGCACGCGGGAGACCGTGGTTAAATTCCTGGCCATAGTGCGACTTTTTCGGGCAAGTACCTCTGTGAATTTCACATGTGCTTTTTCACCACGCAATGCTCCTCGAGGAGGGTTTAGGCGACCTTCTCGCAGCAAAAATTGCCTAATTCCCCCTACCCCCCTCCCTGTAATGGGGGGGGGCTCCCATCCCTTTCCTTGTCCCTTTCCCAAGTGCTAAGTGCCCATAGTAGTGCCCTTATTAAAAAGGAGCCGGACGTAGAGCACTATAATATATATAAAAAAAAAAATATTTGTACAAAATTTTTTAAAAAGCTGACAAAATATCATACGTTATTTAAAATGACTTTTCAAATGATCAGCAAACTGTCTTACCGGCACGAAAGAAGCGCCAAATCTAACATCCAATACCGCATGAGTACAATAACCTCTTTATCTCCCTCCCTCTTTTTCTATGAGTATGTATTTTATTTACTTTATAACCTTACACGATATTTATTTTTTGGCTTTATTTTCAAACGACTAACCCTTCGAAAGATTCTTTCATTGCAAAATGCGAAGTATTTTGATCGTTCATCATGCCCATACGTACTTTGATCGTGCACAAGAAATCAGTTCAGTACCTGCACCATTAATAATCACGTAGTGCTTCCTGTAGTAATAATGAAACTAAAGTGTTTATTAAAAAATGTGTATACACTGGTGATAGTAATTTCAAGGAAATACCAAATGACATCTTGATATCAGCTAATAGAGCTATACAAGATGTCACTCTAAAGAAATCAAAGGTTCGGTCCGAAAATGAGGTTCAAAATATTTTAGCTTGGCATTAAAAAAAAAAAATCATACAAAATCGTTGGATAAACCTGTTTTGCTGGCTTATTTCAACGATTTGGCGACAACGTAAGAATCTTCAACTTTGTGGTCAGAATATTCCTCTCCAAAAACAATGCTCAGAGTTCACGAAGGTATTTATCTGCAGAAGTACACTAACCTAAGAGCTTACTTTATTGCTCAACACAAAGATTACCTTGCAAAAAAATCAGAGATTTTAACTACCGAGCCAATGAACAAATTTTTCAAAAAAAGCTCCAGATAATGTGTATCTAACCCATAGGGTAAATTTTTATACATTTTTACTTCAATGCAAAGAGATTGTATTTATGAAAAAAATTTTTTTTTTAATATTACATTATTCGGGGTGGTCCGGTGCTCCTCAGGAACTTCTGGGGAGAACCTATAAAGGGCCCGGCTGTGACTTGACCAAGCCAAAATGGCGATGTCGTTGCTCTCTTACGAGCGGGCCGCGATGTTGTAAATCGCCTTGTACGGGTGTGTTCGATGGGCACAGCGTACGGGTAAAACTGATACTGATGTAAAAGTCAATGATACTGAGTATTACATTATTAATTGACATGTCAGATGCCTGCAGAAAATGTGAATTATTCAACCTAACCGAGGTTGATGTGAAATTAAATAACTCTGTCGTTGTAATGTATCTTCGTGAAATAAAGAATTACGAGCCAAGAAAACTTATCATTGAACGAGAGTACTCAATATTATAAAAAAATTTAGTGATTTAAGGATCAAACGGCTAATAAATTTTTTCTTGAATGCAGAAATAGACGCTGTATCAATTAGTTAATGAATATCAATAAAATTGGAAGACTGCCTCAAGAAATAGCTTCTTGGCTACAGTTACCATACCCCTATAACTATAGGGGTAACAGCTTCTGAAGAACCTCAACCACTGTTTTTGCTGATACAGGAGCAAATATGACTACAACTTAAAGACTTGGAGAGTGGAAATCTAGTAGAGTGACACAAGGATACATTGATTATTCAATGATAAATTTAAAATCTAACCAAATTTTTAATTTTATTTCAAACACCACTGATCGTAGCACCTCTGAAACGGTGACTTTAAATTCTAGCGATCGAAACAACAACAATAGCCCAACACCAAGTAAGCAAATTAAGTTAAGTAAAAATAATAGTGCAAGATCAATCTCAAAATCAATGGCAGCAACTAATTAATCGTTAATAGACATAGAGCATTGTAGAATTCTGTAAAAATAACTTGCACATACTCTCTTTATAAATTTTTGAAACTGTAGTAAATTATATTCCATTTGATTTTAATACCATTTGATTAGACAGTCAAAACACAAGAGTTTTTAAATAAAATTATGAAATTTTAGTAATATTAGGTTTAACGTACACAGTTTTAAAAAATAAAAATGATGTTTTTTTTTTAAGAACGATAACTTTATTTGCTTTGTAGTCGAGGGGCTTCGCCCCCGGAAGCTTTGCCCACTGGTCCCCACACGACCTATCTTGTGAATTATTTATTTTTTTATTTTAGATTTAACTATCTTTTAATATTAAAAAAATCCATTGTATAAATATTTATTATATCCAGCTCGTATAAATAAATAATGCAAAATGCATACGCTTCAAAGTCATTATTTAAATTACTTATTTTAAAATTTATAACAATTTTCCTCACACATATTACGAAAAATCTTGAACTTAGCTCGTGCGGACGATTTTCCCCACGCATATGTGATTAACTTCTACTCGTGGCTAGTGCCAGTAACTCATAACGTGCGATTGTGATTGTGATTGTGATTATTTATTGACGAAAAGGGACTCAAAATCCTATAACATCGTGGCTAGATTAGTTGCCATAACATGACTAAGCTCATGCATGCTCTATTGTCTCATTTTCAGCAACTTGTGCCACTTGTAGGTATTTTCTAATATCATATTATAGATATTGTAGCTAACAAAACCAGCTTTACGCAGAGACATAAAACATCTTAAGAAATTATTAATTAAACGCTGAATTTTAATGTTAACAAAAAAAGTATGACTTTAAGCTATGGTAGTTCGTCGCAAAATGAGCTTCTTTCGCAACCAAAATCAACAAAACTTGCTATAACTTCACAACGCTTTTTATTTTCATTCGAACACTTTTCTCTTATTTTACAATACACACAAGTTCGAAATTTTTCCCAGATTTTACATAAAAATATTTATTTGATTTATCTGGAAAATCTGTATTGTGCAAAATTTAGATCTTCTAACAGCATAGGATCCTTATTATTAATTTTTATATAAATTTAAATCGCTTGATCATTTAAAGATTCCAGAATATAACAATAAAATGTTAATTAAAAGTATAGATTTAAGTATTTAAAGTAACTGTCGGGTCCATATTTTTTTCTATGTCCTCATTAAGATTGTAATCTTTACCATTATCCGTTATTTAACCATTTCAACTGGAAATTCTGATTAAAATCAATATAAGCTGATGTAATATCTTTTATTTAATATTTGTGAGAAATACTTATGATACTTAGTAAGGTCAGACAACTAATGATTGCCTAAGTGATTGAATGGCTATAGGAATTAAAAAATAGTTCGAACAATGCCTCCGACGCCAAACACAAGTAAAAACACAGTTTGTTTAAACTTTCATCAGGTGGTGATTTTGGAAAACTTGTACTCTCAGCTATGAAATACAAGCGCAAAGGCTCTGTGTAAAATTACGTTTTGTGGCGATTTTTACAAGTCTGTACAAGAAGCTGCTTTATCCATTTTTCGAAAATCAATACTGCCCATACGTCGACAGTGCCATATCGTAATCACATAACTAGCAGTAATAGTTTTATTTACAAAGTAGTTTTTTAACAAAAATAGTAATACATACAAAAACCGTTTTGAAACTAATCGATGCTTGACACCAGGATACTTTTTAAGAATTATTGATAGCTTTTAAGTGCCGGATACTCAATACTTGATACTTTTTAAGAGTATCACCCATTCTGACGCTAGAAGTTAATTAATTGCTATGTATCATTTATAATATTATTCGCAGCATAAATTTTTGCAATTCATTTTCATTAAGTTCTATAAAATACTACATTTCGTATACATTACGAAGTTTAATTTTAATCTCCACCAATAGTGTTTTAATACTCAATGAGTTTTTGATCCAGACAAACAATCTCAAAAATGAGTCCAGTCATGACTTGGCGCACAACAATTATGAATTAAGCGATCGTATTCTTAGAACTGATTTTCATGACTCATTGAACATCTTAATTTCGCAGAGTACCTATCTTACTGCTTAAATATCTACTACTTACATGTAGAATGATCATCAAATCAAAAGCTGTCACTAATGAAAAAAGTTAATTTTCCTAAGTAGCTTTTTTATGTTTCCCAACAACTTTTTTTCTTACTGCCAAAAGCCATTTACTGAGTGACCTGAGATATTGCTTATAAGCAATGTAACTACGCACGTCAGCTCATAACTAATGGTATCGTTATAGCTCACGCTACCTTATCGAGCAGTTAAAGTTCATTTATGGTATCAACTGCGTATTATCTTGATCGTTTCTTATATAGAAATTCATTTTTGAAGTGATAGTCAAATTGTAATCATAAGATAAATTCCGAATAAAACAAACAAATAAAACAAAGTTAAACATTTACCATGATAATGGCGATTGAATCATTTCTTATTGTTACAAAAACCTTGTGCTAAACGGATAATCTAAATACTAATCAGATAAAATATTTTACTAAAAAAACCATGTGGAAAGAGCATTGGCTGATTATAATAACAGTGTGCTACAAATCATTTGCATATAATACTAGAAACTTTCCGGATCAATTAATGTCATCCGATTTGTGTACCCACCAAGTGACAGTTATATATGATAAATCAGATTTGCACAATCATTTTATCGTTAAAAACATTGTTAGTCATGTGCCATCGATTTTTATCGATATATCAAAAATAGATGACACTCATTCAGAAATTCTATTGTTTCGTAAATCAAAGTTGTCAAACTTATACGTAATATTAAGTAGTGGCAGCACAAATAAAACGAGAAAAGTACAGTGGAAGATAATTTTCAAAACCATAGCAAAGACTTCTCACACAGCCCCGTGACCCAAGTGTCTTGTTTTTTTGGATGGTAAAGATATTTCTACCGAAGAATTTATAGAGCTATTGAACTATGCGTGGCAGCTGAAATTTCTAAACGTTTCCATTGTCAAAGCAAGTTCGAATAATTTAATGACGATTCTAAATTACAATCCTTTTAATGGAACTTACATGGAAAACCTGTTGAATGTCGACAGCCAAATTTTTCCAGATAAATTGTTTGACATGCACGGTTACAACTTCAAAGTGCCGGTGTACCATAGACCCCCGTACTTGATAATCCACGAAAACGGTCACAAGAAAGTTGCAAAAATTGACGGTACACATTACAATTTTATAAAAACAATTTCCAAAAAGCTAAATTTCTCATTAGACACGACCAATTACAGCAGTCACATCGGTATGGAAGGCATACTTGCCATGTTTGAAAATAGCGAGCTACGAATGTCGATTGTGCCGATGCTGATAAACATACTCAACGGTAGTGAGGTCGTAGTAAGCCGGATTCTCTCAAGCGAGAAATTCGCCATGATAGTTCCAGTCATCAAAGTCTCCCAACTCGACGCTTCGTTGTCTGCATTACTGTACCTAAGTTGTTTCGCTGTTGTTATTATTGGTTTCGTTGTCACAGCAAGGATCATGAGATTTCCACTGAAACAGTGGCAAGCTGTGGAAATCTATCGGGTACTACTGAGTTCGGGATCACCAAGTCAGCCTGGGCTGACATCACAAAGGATCATTTACCTAACCTTGGTGTTAATATCCATGAAATATTCCGGTGACATGTTCGCGGATCTGACAAAAATAAAATTTGAGGAAAAAGAGCTTCCGTTCGATACCTTCGACGACATTATCGAGTCTAAGATACCCGTTTACGTGAGCAAACAGTTTTACGAAAACGTGTATAATAGAACGGACGAGATTATAAATAAGTTAAAAGCAAAGCCGAAGATCTATAAGACCTTTGATCAGTGTTTGGATAACGCTATTAGTCGTAAGCGATCGATTTGCATGACTACTAAAACTCATGGAAGCTTTATCGTCAATGCTCACAATTTGAGTGGAAGGAAATCTGAAAAAAGCAAGAGGATTGTTAAATTGGCCAAGCCGTTATTGCATCCAGACAAGATTGCTTGCTTTTACGAAACTGGATCTCCATTTGCGGATAGAATTGATGAACTGTTTTTGAGAATTCACGAATCTGGTGTACCGTTATTCTGGAAATCGTTACAAAAACGTGATTCCTCCGTTGGCGATACGAAATTAAGTGATTCGAGCGATAATGTTTTTGCATTTGAGCTCATTGTTATTTTAGTGTTTGGCTTTTCTGCGGCAAGCTTGTTTTTTCTGGTGGAACTGGTGGCTAATTGTGCTTTGTAGCGTAAGAAGTAGTTTGTAGTGGAATAAAGTACGACAGTCAAAGCTATCTTTATAGAATTTATATTAAACTAAAATAAAAGGTCAGGTAGTTTGAAATCTTAAATTTTTACAGGTTTTAAGAATTTCTAAGGCCATTTTACTGTGTCAATTAATTGTAACATGTTTAATAAAGAGTCAGCGAAAAGTTGCGAAATTAAAAATTTAGAAAGGGTCAAGTTTTGTTTCTGTTATGATGTTAGCATTAAAAAACATTGAGGAATATTTTCAAAGTATTTGATGACATGTTGAGTTTGCATATATTACCTGTCAAAAATGAAAATTATTCTATTTAATTTTAATAAGAAGCTATATTTATACAAAACAGTTTGTCTTGCATGTGTTCTTTTTAAAAATGTGATGTAGAATAATTAAATAGTGTCAAACAATTTTTTAGTAATTTTGAAACGATTTTCACCGATTATATCGTCAATTAGGCATTTTAGAGAAAAAATTACTCTACAAGAAAGTGCCATTTTAATGAGCTGTACAAATTTTGTACTCAACAATTTGTTGTAGAATTCAAATTTACTTTTGTAACAGGTAAAAAAAGTTTTTTTAACTGTTTTCAAACATTTTACTTTATAAAGCATATACATTGTTATTTAGAGCAAAAGGTATCGTACAAAAAAGTTTTTTTAACGAGATTTACAACTCTGTTTTGGAAAGCGAACGTGTAAAATGTATGTAAAAAAAGTTATCGCTGGAAAACTAGTTATTTTGTCTAAGAGCACCGAGCTTAACTAAAAATGCTGTTGAATTTTTTGACAAAACTTGTCCAAATATGATCCTTCAGCTTAGACAACCGACTCTCGAATCTATGAACAAAAGTTCAGCATATTTGGATCATAATTACTTCAGTTAGTCAATAAACCTGATACCGTACCTATACATACTTCCACACATATACCATGTGACCGACTCAGATCACTCTCATACTAAGTTTGAAATTTGTTTTACATTGAAAATAGACGATTCCAAAGTGGTTACACTTTTTGCTCTGACAAAATTAAAAGGCATTCCCAGACAGTGGTCGTGCCTAGTAAGAAAACTCTTTATTCAAGTCATCTAACTTACCTGACTTTTTATTTCTGTCAAGATGTAAGCTTTATGAGATAATAACGTTTTAGAAAATTATCATTTCTTTTAATTTATTTGTGATCAGTGAAATGTATTAAATAATATTAATACTTGTGAGTACTGGGTGTAAAAAAAATTTGTTAGCTTATAAAAGGTGGCTGTAGTGTCTTATAATATTTCCTCTAAATGAAGCTGCTTGTAGGCTGCTTTGCAATGTTTACAATGTTTTGCTGTGAAAATAGTTAATTTTTACAAATATTTTAAAACCATGTTGAACTAAATACAGTGTCTAAAAAATATTGCAGTCTTAAGATTTCTGATCTATCATGCTATTTTTCCCATTAATTTATTTTTTGAAGTTCTTTCAGCACCTTATTCCTTCAATAAATTTTAATAACTACAGTAATAATTTTCTTTATTACATTATTTTGAAACAAAATTTTTTTTTTATGTAAAGTAGCTATTTTTATACGGTGAATGATGTGACACGTTCAACATCCTAATGTGTCATTTATTAGACTAGCTTGCACCATCATGTCTTTGATACATATTTTTCGCAATTATGTAGTTTTATTATGAATATGCCACTGAAATTCTTTTTTAAGAAAGAACGATGTAATTAGAATGTGTTATTTATGAACACAGAATTGGTAGTCCATCAAAGGATTTTTCGAAATTTTTTGAACAAATTTATTTTAATTGCTGTTCTTGCCAGTGTCAAATTTCCAATGCGATTACCATGCAACACCGCAGTTACCATGGATTGACTTTACAAATGCTGATTGTTACTGACGTAATATAAAAATCACTGGAACAATACTATATTAAAGTAACAAACGTAACTTTTGCAAAATTAGGCTCCATCTTATTTTTCCAGAAAATTTTCCTCGACAAACAATATATATATTTATATATATAACTTGGTAGAAAACTACGTAAAATAATACAATACTTACTGATATGTCGTTTAATTTTCAATTAATTATTTTTTACTATTTGATTGATTATTATCAACTGTTGAATTCACAAGTCTTTGTCAGTAATTTCGAACGTCTTATCAACCATTGGTATTGTTAGAGGTATCATGCGTGTGTTATATGTTATGCCGTTTGGTTGGGGTTGATGCATCTTAACGTATTGTCAGTTGATGTTTGAAGCACTGCGTCCCGACCGATAAGCAATGCTCGAGTCATGGGGCTTCTGCCGCTGAATTACGCTCGTGGGGCGTTATCTTGGCCACTCATGTGAGGTGTTAGTTACTCTTTACTTCTGTATTCAACTCACTTGCACCAGAAAGAGACGACTAAACAGCTAGCTTTATCTTTTCCGTCTCTCTTTACAAATTTGACAATGATGGCTAAAAGTACTTGTTTGCAACTTAGAATGACCTAAACGTCTGCGGGGTTTCGCTACATAAATTTGGAAATTCATTTGCTAATTAGTTCTGTTACCAAAGAAAATCAACTCTATGAGGAGTTCCCGTAGGTTATTTTCTCCAAAGGTTATTTCATATTCCTTTTAATGCCTGTTTGGTGTCATTTCATGTTGACTTATTATAAGCCATTTTATTTATTGCTTGCAATTATAACAAAAAAATACCATACATAAAACTCTATAAGTACGTTTGTTGGCTTTAGGAGAGCATCGTTATTGTTCGAGTCACATTACATTCCCGAGCCTCATCGGCTCATAAAATATTTAATGCTCGGCTAATTTAACTTTCGGTTTTAGGATGTTGGTTTATCAGCCAAGTGGTCTTGCATGTGGAAAAAGAAAAATACTATATGATAATCGAGCATGCATCTGTAACGTAACGCGTGTATCATGGAAAATTTACATCACACATCAACAGTTTTTAAATCAGCCAGCATTTCTATCTCAATTTTTAATAAGTTTTCAAACTATAAGTTATGTAACTAAGAGACAAATGCAACTCTATATAGGCATCAAAAAATTGATGTACTCGTTTAATGCAGTGCCAGTATCTGTATCAGTGTACAAAGAAAATTTTTATTTTTTACGGAAAAAAATGAAACCAAATTAACTGCTTTCATAAAAACAACTGAAAAACTTGACAAATTTAAAAAAAAACTGCTGGTATCACTAAAAATATGGAGAATTCTGCAAGATTACCTCATTTAATACTATTGGTATCTAATTACGGTTGAGAGATCAATGAAACCGTACTCACTAATAAATTTTAACGCCTAATGGAAAATCTCATATTTTTTCACATTAAGCCCGGATTAAACTAAAATTACCGTTCGGATATGCAAATATTGCAGGAAAAAAAAGTTACTGTTTACATAATAGTTAAAGCACTCAAATCCATCGATTGTGCGCTTACGATAGAAAAAAAGTTTAAAAAACGTACCGAAACACTGCTAGCAGTAATCCGCTTATTCACCTAATTGTTTCTTAAATATTTTCTACTGACTTGAGGGGACTGAATACTCAAGCTCCCTATGGATTCTTTGAGTTCGCAAACGGTAATAAAAAAATTATTCTAGCGACCAGTGGTATAAAACGGATACAAGATGTCATGTTGAGTCATGAGATCTTTGGACGATCAGCTAAGCGGATTTTTTTCCATTCACTCATGAATATTCACATAAATACTGTGATTTTCGATTAAATACTTTTTGACGCTTGATAACAACACATACGTATATAAAAATAATATAAGGAAATGGCTTGAAATTGCATGCACTATCCATTTGTCCACTTTTTACCACTTTGTTTTTTATTTTATTTTAATTGTATAAGTATAAATTAAGATGGTCGGTATGTACGTACACGCAAATTTGTAAATAGAATGATAAGTGAAACAAGTTTATTATTCTCAGTGAATTTTCAAATTTTATTTCATAACTTCTTAAAAGAGTCAAGCATTTCTTTTGGAACATGAGTCCTTTATTACAAATATTAAACATTAAAACGTTAATCCGTACGAAAAAAAATATATATATTAGCCTGGCACCCCTTAGACCTTTTACCCGAAAGATAGCCACTTCTTTGGTCTGCTGATTCTATTTTTAGATGAGGAAAAAAGCGGGTCCAGACGATCCAATGACTACCGCTTATGCGGACTTTCAATTAACAATAAATTATTCGATTCGCCAAAGTGAGCACACAAACAAAATTTGAATTAGCAGTATTAAAAAAAAATATATATATATATATAACGCCCAACTATCAATCAATTATCAAATTCAGAAGTTTCTCGNGAATCTGATAATTAGCTCGCTGCAGAAGTTTAAAGAGGTAATAAAATGGGTGAAAATTTTGTCAACGATCTCTTCACAACCAGGTAAATAGAGTAAAAAACAAGATTTACTTTAATAAGCGACGTTTTGCTGGCCAAAGGTTTGCCAGCCAAAATAGGCTAACTTTATTCATTGAAGATCACACAAGAACCGTACATTATAAAAATACTAAAAGAATTATTTCAAAATATTTAAAAAATTATGAATCAGACTCATTTACAGAAACAGCACAATATTAATTACGAAGAAATTGACGCTAACACATTTTAGAGTGGAAACAGGTCATGTCGATTACATACATACGAACGGTACCATGGTCGAAGGATGTTAAGTATTTTGCATAAATAATTCAATTGAATCCGTCTTGTATAATTTTGAAAAATAATCGACACGTATTTCTCCTTTTTTTCAACTAAAAACTTGACAAGCTATAGCTGCTTGAAGATTCTCTATTTTGTATGACTATAGATGTACTCCTTGTGTAAGTGACATCACAAGGATATATTATGTGAAAAACAGTAATTTTGGATTTTTGCTATTACTTGAGTATAAATTAACATTTTTTTTTTAACTTTTTGAAAAACTTGGTTTTGGTATAAAGTTTACAGGGTTGAACGTTCAATATTTTTTTTAAAACGCTGTATCTTGAAATGTTGAAAACTAGTTTCACGTATCTGGGCGCTTTTTTTTGTACTTAATAACTTATAGTTTCGTAACTACTAAAATACCATAATTTTTAGGTACTTTATCTTTTTTAATTTTTATTGTTAAGAAAAAAGAAAAAATACGTGTCGATTATTTTTTATAATGATACAAGAGGGACTAAATATAAATTTTCATGCAAAATTCTGTGAGTTCTATGTATATATATACGGGTATCTGGCGGTGATACAGCACCCTTATGTTACCATATTATTTTCAAAACTTACCACAACGGCGAATAAACTATGTTAGGTAACTCAGCGTTTCTCTTTTTATTGGAAGTATACTTGGTTACGTTGATATAAAATTTTGAGATAGTAATGTATACATATAAGTCTCGTATATAAGTACCGAAGGGTGACTCACTACTAGCTATAATATTATAAAATTTGCCACAAAGGTGAATAAACTTTGCTAAAGACATCGACATATTCATTTCTATTCAGATAATTCTCAGTTAAGTTGATATATTTCATTTCAGCTATAATTCTTTTTCTTTAATTCATCGCAGATTTCAAAAAATTTCCAATTAAAATATATTCAAAATACATTTAAAATATGTTCAAAAACCACTGTATCCTTTTTTTTGTACACATGTGTGTAATATTTTGAACATATTTTGATTAGAAATTTGTTGAAATCTGCAATAAAGCACCAAATTAAAAAAAAAGAATTATAGCTGAAATTATATACATTCATTTAACTAAGAATACTCTGAGTCTCAGCAAAGTTTATTCACCTTTGTGGCGAATTTTACAATATTATACCTAGTAGTGAGTCACCCTTCGGTACTTATATATGAGACTTATATGTATACGTTACTATCTCAAACTTTTATATCAATATAACTAACTATACCAATAGAAAGAGAAACGCTGAGTCATCTAACAAAATTCATTCGCCGTTGTATTGAAATTTGAAAATCATAATGGTGGCGTTCGATTTAGCCGAGCGCTCGTACCATACCATAGTCGGTTAGCTGTTCCACACGTTCTCAATACCAATTCCGTATTTCGTATCAATTACCCTGTTATTCCAGATGTTACTTAAAAGTTAATGAAAAAGTAACCCTTTTTATAAGTTACTTTCAGCAGATTGATTGACTGAGTAGTTTTTCTTACAATAAATTACCAGAATTGTAACTAGAAATAATGGATCCTAATGAGGTATGAATACTTTAAAAACTAAGTATTTCATCTTACTAATATATAAAGCCAGAACGCTAAAACCGTTGTAATCGCTAACCGCGAAAACTACTGAACCGATTTTGTTCAAATTTTGCACACTGACTCATGATACTTCCTAGATGGTTTTAGTACAGTTTTTATCGTAAAAAATTTAATAACAATAGCAATAAATGAGCTCAAAATTTTGCAAAAATACGCCAGCTTTTCACTTTAGTTCAGTAAAATCCGCTAGCTGGAGTCAACATAAAATCGAAGCTACCTGCAACATAATTAAATAAGTGTGGTTATAATAGGCTGGAGCGTCTCCATAGTGTTGTAGTCGAGCTTCGACATTTCAACGAGCTGCATAGCGAATGCTGATGACAGACTTGCAGCTGGATATCTCAGTTACGGACGACACTCTTATCCAAGGGGGAAAGGACCTAGGTGTCCCTTCTCCTTGAATCTTGACGAGTGCGATCAAAAAAAAAAAAAATTAATTCCAACCGATGCCGTCTCTGCCACAATACCAGAAGACATATTTAGCCAGAGCACAATCTGCACCATCTCTTCAGAGTTGTGTGGCAGTCCCACCATCCCACCTGGTGTAGTTAGAGAATTTGTGGCTACAAATGTAAGCAAGGGAAAACAGCTCTGAGGGGCACGGGCAGCCACAACGGCTACCTTCTTGGTCGTCGCGTCCCCTACGCGCTTACCCACATGTTCCCGTCTAAAGATGAGCAGTTGGTTATCCGGGGAACGACCCGAGACGAGATATTCTTTAGTCAGCGGCGTACCTCACTCCATCACAGTCTCCGTACATCGAGACCTCCAGGGTTAGAATCAAGCTACCCGTAGCCAGCTCTTAATCATCAGGAATAATAATAAAGAATAGCCTGGAAGTTTCACCACTGGTGCTTTTTAGGGCCATTATAAGTATTTACGTTCCCTACTTAACCATCAATTTCATCGGTTCTTTTTAGGGGCCACCTAAGTGTAAACTACCTTGCCAACAAATACATTTTTACTACCATTTCCGGAAGCGATTCGTCGACTAAAAGACTATATTAACTAAAGACAGGCACTATTAAACCAAGTTAGCTATTCACTGGCAGACGTCACCTGCGGAGTTGTTCTTCGCAAGGCTGGAAAACCCGGTGACCAACGATCCTATATTACCCTCTCGACTCTAAGTATTCAACCAGGAATCACTGATCCTCTCCAAGGTCTGCGCTGGGAAAACCTACAACAGCTATAAAGGAAAAAAAAACTTAAGCCAACGGGACAGCCTCCACTGAACAAGTATTACTAACGAATCTCCCCATCTAAGATCACCAGAACAACTAAATCTGCAAATAAAAAAGGTGCTTTAGACATCAACGTCTCCGACGTTATACCGGGAGACGTTGGGAAAGAGCACTACAACTAGCCTCAAAGCTTCGGACTTAGTAATTCTTCTCCCAATCAGTATGGATCTTCAACAGCAAGCCAGAGAAGATCACCCTGAGGTATCCAGGCAGTCACAATTGCTGTTAACTGCAGTCAAAAAAGAGTTCACTTAAGAAGCTCACTGGTCTTTTTTAGGGCCATTGGACGTCGAACTACCTTGCCAACAAATATATTAGAACTTAACAAAGTTGATAGAAAACAGCTTTTAGGGGTCACAAAAATTTTAAGCATACCAAAAGTCGCAAGAGGGTGAATTGGAAGAAAAACTTTAAGTGTATCTAATAAATACAATTTTACTTAGGCGTCAAGAAACTGACGCAGAAAATTAATCGAGATTGAAACAGCAGCGTCAAAATTGACAACTAAAGAGTCCATTACGTGAGAGATCAGCTTTTCATTGTACCCTCACAGCAATCTCTGAAATCTTTAAAGATCCTACTTCAGATTTTTTTAAGAGTAGAAAATCTATTTGTGTTTTTGTGGCAATAAAAATGTAGGGTTTAAGGTCCAGGACTTTCTTGCTCTGGTAATAAAGTTGTGAGATATGAGAAAAAAAATTTTTTTTTAACATAAATTTTTTGGGGGTTTAAAATCTTAACAGCTTTAAAAAATAGCCGTTTTCATGAATTACACGGGAGAAACTGTAAATCAACGGCTTCTTATGGCCATCGATTATTTTATGGCATAAAGAACGCACGGTACATTTTAGCATAATTATTTTTTTTAATTTTTACACCTTATTATTTGAATAAATAAACTATATGGATTCCGAAAAAATATGTTTTTAATAAGAAGATTTTTGTTCTAAAATGTATCAGGAATATGTGTAAAATTTCTAACTTAAAATGTTTCACATTACATGTCAACACACTACGGTGTTTTATTTAGTAAGTCTCAGGCGAAGCCGAGATGGGGGGCTGCTAGTTTATTTATTATTTCACTGAAAAAAAGGTATGTGCATTGACAAGACTTTCAAAATTACAATAACATTTAAAAAGAGACAACAAATGAAACAATCAGTTGTATGAAGAATCTTTATTTTTCATAAATTATATTTAAAGTTGCGTCAGAATGTAGCTGAACTTAACAGAATATCGTAAAACTGATGATCTGCCAGGTGTACATCCCATTTAGGTCAGGTAAACTATATGTATGAGGTTTGTCTTAAAAGTATCCAACTTAATGTATAGTTCATATGCAGTGTAAATATTATTCATCATTTAATAAACGGTCAAAAAATAGTTTTGTAATATGCCAGTAAACTTATATTCTCGAGTTTTATTGTAGTGTACAAGTACAAGTGGTACGTAATATAATCTTATTTTTTACTCATCACAAGTATCTATTGAGTTATATGTATGATTTCAAAAATTAAGTACTATCAATCCCTTCCATTATTGTGGGACTCAGAATTCGTACCTGCTAAATTTCTTTTTTGCACATCTTCTGTTAATAACGTTAAAATAAATCCTATTGATAACAATATTATTAAAAACATATTCATTGTGACATCACCGTAGTTGGAAAACAGTAGACTGGAAGTTACTGTCATTATAGCTGCAAACAGGTTATCTCCTAATTTTAAAACTGCAACGCAAAAGCTTTCTGACTCTGGGTATGTTATTTCGGCCGATAATTCACAGCTGATTGGTAAATAACTTAAGCCAAAAAATCTGGAAATTTGAAATTTTGAAAAAGTTTTTTATTGTTAGTTGCTAATCAATGAATATTGAGTTCAATATAAAAATATTTATACCCATAAAAAGCAGTTGATAAAAAAATGATCCATTTCACTTCAATACAAATACCAATTGTAAAAGCAATCAGACTTAAAATGTCTCCCAAATACAGAAAAATGGCAATTTCTCTAAAAACAGAAGTCACGTGAATCCCATATGATCAAAGGTGATTATTAGAATCAAAAAAGACTAACTTGAATTTTTTAGTTGTGTCCAAAATTTTGCTGAAAAGTAATCCTCCTACAAATCCACTCATAAGTCCAATGAAAGATAGTACACCTACTCCTATTTGTCCATCCTAAAAATGCAAGCTTATGACATATGCAGTTGTATTTTTAAGAAGTAGTTTGCTCAATTAAAAGTATCAAAAAGGATATAGAGCCGTAATAATTTAGATATAGGTAGAATATATGGATATAACTCCTGTGAGATCATCCAGTAAGCATAAGCTCGCTAAAAATTTATCAAACAATCTGTGAAAATTCGAATTAGTCCAAAATTCTTATTAGGCCTTATGAAAGAAGCCCTAAACATGTAAAATTTTTTTTTCGATAAAAACCGAATCAATTTATGTAATTTTTTAGCGCTGGAAATAGTAAAAATCGGATTTTGTCAAACTTTTCATAACACGAAGGTACCGTTTACTGCAAAAAAAAAAAAAAAAGAATAAACTGTTAAAAACTACCGTTGTTAGTACGGAAGTATACATAATTTATTTAAACTATTTACTGTAAAGTTTGTACGTAATAGTTACTGAAAAAATGTTTTTAGTTCGGTTTTATGAAATTTATTTAAGAAATTATCAGGAATATGGTACCTATAACGCTGAGTGGTCAGCGTATATTATATTACACGATTTTCCTTTACATTAAGAAACAACTTCTTGAAGATAGAAATGATTTTATACTTAAGTAATGATGCAGACCTCAAAATGGTGTATATAGAGGTCACTGATTAAAGCAGTCGTAGTAGAAATCTGTCCGAATATTAAACTTTGTGCTATCCACAACAAACGGTAATTTTTATTCCTGAAAAGTCGAAGAAGTGAGTTCCAAAATCCTATGCTCTTCACTGGATTAGCTTTTTGCAGGGCTCTTGCTTTGCTTGGTGGCAATTTAGGCTCTCTCTTAAAAACTGAAAACATAATTAGATTACTTATTGTACTTAAGCCTTAATTTTTTTTATAACTTAGAAAGTGTTATTTTAGATTACACATAATAATAAGGACCATGACACAGCTACAAAATATCGCTTGGAGAAGTAGCAGACTCCTCAAGATCTTTGTGGTATATTCTATACTGCCAGGTGTCACAAAAAGCCATGACACTAGAAAACTCATAACTGCTATACCAACTTTTAGGCCCATGTAGCTTAAAGCCGTTGCCATAGCAATTTCAGTGGACCCAAACCATTCGGCCACTAGTGCTGCGGGTAGCGAAATGACAAATATTTGACAGATGCCTACGAGTGTCTGTCCAAGTAATGTCAGAACAAAGTAGTTGGGTGCAGCTCCTAAGTATTTTATCCACGTGCCCAGACAGGTGGACATTGAGATTATTATCATGGTATATCGTAGGCCCCAGTATTTGATCATTAATGAGGAGGGGTATAACATTATTGGTACGGATAAGTTGAATACCACTGTTGTGCTCGTCACAGCTAGACTCGATACGTTGAAGTATCTAATTATATAATGAATAAAAAAAAAAAATGTTTTTTCGATGTATTTCTAAAAATGTAATCGGTTCGAAAAAAAATTGTACTCACTCTGTCATGACCTTGGAAATAATAGTGTATTGGTAGAATTGGGATATATTTCCCATCGCGAACAAAGTGAACAGTAGTAATATCAGCCTATATGGATTCCGAAAAAATATGTTTTTAATAAGAAGATTTTTGTTCTAAAATGTATCAGGAATATGTGTAAAATTTCTAACTTAAAATGTTTCACATTACATGTCAACACACTACGGTGTTTTATTTAGTAAGTCTCAGGCGAAGCCGAGATGGGGGGCTGCTAGTTTATTTATTATTTCACTGAAAAAAAGGTATGTGCATTGACAAGACTTTCAAAATTACAATAACATTTAAAAAGAGACAACAAATGAAACAATCAGTTGTATGAAGAATCTTTATTTTTCATAAATTATATTTAAAGTTGCGTCAGAATGTAGCTGAACTTAACAGAATATCGTAAAACTGATGATCTGCCAGGTGTACATCCCATTTAGGTCAGGTAAACTATATGTATGAGGTTTGTCTTAAAAGTATCCAACTTAATGTATAGTTCATATGCAGTGTAAATATTATTCATCATTTAATAAACGGTCAAAAAATAGTTTTGTAATATGCCAGTAAACTTATATTCTCGAGTTTTATTGTAGTGTACAAGTACAAGTGGTACGTAATATAATCTTATTTTTTACTCATCACAAGTATCTATTGAGTTATATGTATGATTTCAAAAATTAAGTACTATCAATCCCTTCCATTATTGTGGGACTCAGAATTCGTACCTGCTAAATTTCTTTTTTGCACATCTTCTGTTAATAACGTTAAAATAAATCCTATTGATAACAATATTATTAAAAACATATTCATTGTGACATCACCGTAGTTGGAAAACAGTAGACTGGAAGTTACTGTCATTATAGCTGCAAACAGGTTATCTCCTAATTTTAAAACTGCAACGCAAAAGCTTTCTGACTCTGGGTATGTTATTTCGGCCGATAATTCACAGCTGATTGGTAAATAACTTAAGCCAAAAAATCTGGAAATTTGAAATTTTGAAAAAGTTTTTTATTGTTAGTTGCTAATCAATGAATATTGAGTTCAATATAAAAATATTTATACCCATAAAAAGCAGTTGATAAAAAAATGATCCATTTCACTTCAATACAAATACCAATTGTAAAAGCAATCAGACTTAAAATGTCTCCCAAATACAGAAAAATGGCAATTTCTCTAAAAACAGAAGTCACGTGAATCCCATATGATCAAAGGTGATTATTAGAATCAAAAAAGACTAACTTGAATTTTTTAGTTGTGTCCAAAATTTTGCTGAAAAGTAATCCTCCTACAAATCCACTCATAAGTCCAATGAAAGATAGTACACCTACTCCTATTTGTCCATCCTAAAAATGCAAGCTTATGACATATGCAGTTGTATTTTTAAGAAGTAGTTTGCTCAATTAAAAGTATCAAAAAGGATATAGAGCCGTAATAATTTAGATATAGGTAGAATATATGGATATAACTCCTGTGAGATCATCCAGTAAGCATAAGCTCGCTAAAAATTTATCAAACAATCTGTGAAAATTCGAATTAGTCCAAAATTCTTATTAGGCCTTATGAAAGAAGCCCTAAACATGTAAAATTTTTTTTTCGATAAAAACCGAATCAATTTATGTAATTTTTTAGCGCTGGAAATAGTAAAAATCGGATTTTGTCAAACTTTTCATAACACGAAGGTACCGTTTACTGCAAAAAAAAAAAAAAAAGAATAAACTGTTAAAAACTACCGTTGTTAGTACGGAAGTATACATAATTTATTTAAACTATTTACTGTAAAGTTTGTACGTAATAGTTACTGAAAAAATGTTTTTAGTTCGGTTTTATGAAATTTATTTAAGAAATTATCAGGAATATGGTACCTATAACGCTGAGTGGTCAGCGTATATTATATTACACGATTTTCCTTTACATTAAGAAACAACTTCTTGAAGATAGAAATGATTTTATACTTAAGTAATGATGCAGACCTCAAAATGGTGTATATAGAGGTCACTGATTAAAGCAGTCGTAGTAGAAATCTGTCCGAATATTAAACTTTGTGCTATCCACAACAAACGGTAATTTTTATTCCTGAAAAGTCGAAGAAGTGAGTTCCAAAATCCTATGCTCTTCACTGGATTAGCTTTTTGCAGGGCTCTTGCTTTGCTTGGTGGCAATTTAGGCTCTCTCTTAAAAACTGAAAACATAATTAGATTACTTATTGTACTTAAGCCTTAATTTTTTTTATAACTTAGAAAGTGTTATTTTAGATTACACATAATAATAAGGACCATGACACAGCTACAAAATATCGCTTGGAGAAGTAGCAGACTCCTCAAGATCTTTGTGGTATATTCTATACTGCCAGGTGTCACAAAAAGCCATGACACTAGAAAACTCATAACTGCTATACCAACTTTTAGGCCCATGTAGCTTAAAGCCGTTGCCATAGCAATTTCAGTGGACCCAAACCATTCGGCCACTAGTGCTGCGGGTAGCGAAATGACAAATATTTGACAGATGCCTACGAGTGTCTGTCCAAGTAATGTCAGAACAAAGTAGTTGGGTGCAGCTCCTAAGTATTTTATCCACGTGCCCAGACAGGTGGACATTGAGATTATTATCATGGTATATCGTAGGCCCCAGTATTTGATCATTAATGAGGAGGGGTATAACATTATTGGTACGGATAAGTTGAATACCACTGTTGTGCTCGTCACAGCTAGACTCGATACGTTGAAGTATCTAATTATATAATGAATAAAAAAAAAAAATGTTTTTTCGATGTATTTCTAAAAATGTAATCGGTTCGAAAAAAAATTGTACTCACTCTGTCATGACCTTGGAAATAATAGTGTATTGGTAGAATTGGGATATATTTCCCATCGCGAACAAAGTGAACAGTAGTAATATCAGCCATCGTTTTTTATATACTTTGATTTTCAAAGTATCCCCTTGCTCACCACTGTTTTCATCTGTAGGTACTTCAATAGCGTTGGTTCCAGATCTGGACTTGGATTGATTTTCATCTTCAGTTGTCATTTTATTGGTCAAATAACTCAACTGAAATTAAAACTACAAACATACAAACTTATAGTAGGTACACTGAAATCGCTATAACAAACACATCGGTGTCAGATGTGGTGTAATATTTGTAATGCATTCACTTACTTGTTTTAATTGAAGTTTTAAACTCGAAGGCTACTTTTACACGAAGAGAGTAGCCGTGGAGGCTGTGTCACGACTGGTCAAATAAGGGCTAGACGATGACACCTGTTTCCTCTCACCGAACTTACTGAGAAACCGTGATGCTCTTATTGATTGTCCTCCTTGATTTTGTTATTTTTGTTTTGCGTTGTGAATGACTACTGCGGTTGTTATAAAAAAAATTTGGACTTCACTTGGCTCTGCGAGTCTGTTTTATCAATGTTAAAAAGTTTTCAATCTGTTTACAAAAAAAAACCTCTTCTCAAATATAAAGTCGTCGTTATTTTTCAATTCAAGTTTTTGAATCGAAACAGAGTCTTCCATCGGCTTATATTTCTTCACTGTACAGCAGTTGATAACTTTCTAATTAATTATATACACATCAATTCTAACGATCGATTGTGTTAATTTTCCAAGAGGTAGAGGTATTTAGGGGAGGGGAAACACATTAAAAATCGTTTTGTAGCTAGCACTAATCGTACTTTTTTTAAAACTTTCATTCTATTTGAGCGGATGTGATTAAGCAGCATTTACATTATACTCCCCCCATTTGATAATGTCTCTGTTAGTCAGACTGAAATGGATAACAGCTTTATCGCACCTGATGGCAAATGAAGACTGCTTTTATTTGGACACAGTCCGTTTTGCCTCACTTTTCAATTACAATATTAGATTCTGACGTCACTAGGAAACTCCTCTCCCTGCACGCTTCGTGCGCCAACTCTCGAACTCTTATAGAATCCTAAAATTATTTTATATTTTTCCGTAAAATTAACCAAGTAAATTATTGTTTTATCTCTATATAAGTATGTAACCTACTCATTTAACTTCATTTTAAATTTATTGCCTTCAAAACTTATTTTTAAGTATTTTGCTTTTAAAACTATACATGATTTGTCTCAATCATTTACGTCATGAATAAAAGGCCTTAGTCGTGAGACATCCATCTTTTTAAGAACTAAAATGTCAAAACAATGTAGCTTTTATTTTGAGGCCATCGAAAACGAAATTTTAAGATGGCAAAACACATTTTTAATTTACGCTTTTCAGACAACGACCAATCAAATGTAAGCCAGTAGTAAGGAGCTAATGCTATGGAGGCATCATTTTAAGGCCATGAAACTTTTAAGATAGGATTTGATGTAGTAATAAAAAACAGTAATAACATATCAACAAGTCAAAATATGAGAACCGATTTAACCATTAAATGTACGCTTTTATTGTTATTCCATTCGTCACAGGTCTTTTAAGCATGTTTTTATTGCAAAATTAACGATTCCCACTACAAATTGTAACTTAGGAATCAACAGAGCAAAATAAGAGACTTGCATTGGCTGGGACTTGCACCGTTTGTATATAAGCTAGATCAAGTTTTTCCCCACAAATAATTCTATATTGTTTTTACAGTTAATTGCATATTGATTGTACGTAAATTATGTATAATTTAAATTTGTTTAACAATACTGAAAGCATCAGCAAATACTAAAAGCTTATAGATTATTTTAAAAAGTTTTTTAAATTCTACCATTCGTTGCCGTCATTTGAATAATGAATTTAGTTAATTTTTTTTTCTCAATACTGTTTTTTTCGTATTGATTACAAAAAATAGTCCTAAACACACAGTACTTCTTCACATTTTCTAAAAAAAAAAAACATAAATAAATTAACGTGGATGAACGCAGTAAGTGACTCTCAAGCGTTCTATTATTTTCATTTCTTTTTCATCAAAAATCACTGGTTTTCCAAAATTTTATCAGAATTAAATTTTAGGGATTAAATAACTTCTTATTGAAGTTTTATATTTGTTGCAAGTAGTACGAGTTGTAGTACGAGTATTTCAAATGATAGAGCTGGCTACATAAAAAAGTGAGCTCTACGTTTTAATTGTAGAAATATTTATACAAATATAACCATACTGTTGAGACTGATTGTCTGACGTATTTATTCATGAGATCTTGGCTGTAATACTGTAAAAGAAATTTGTCTTTATTTATTTATTTATAAAATTAATGGGCTGCAGGATCAATGACAAACTAAGTAACAATAGTGTGTTGGCGATCGTAGAACGTACAAAAATATTTACGAGGGTGTAGGCTCAAATTAATTGTAAATAAGTTAAGGTGTCAGATATAAATATAAATATTTATGTGTCACAAAATAATACAGATAAATATGTAAAAGTATGTAAATAAATTGTAATGGAAGCTATATAAAAATAAAGAGAAATTAAGTAAATACTGTTAACAACACATCAGCGAGGAAAAATAGGAAGATGAGAAAGTGGTAGAACAGAATTGTACGAGTTTTACAGTGCTATGTTCAAGGCATAAAAATGTACTACTCGATGACAAATAATTAGCAAGCAGAGATGGTAGATATCTTCGTGGTTAAATACGTCCTTTTGTTGAACATTCATAAATTTGAATAATCGAATACGCCCTATATTCTCGGCCTAACCAAATAACTCTAAAAAAGACTCGTAGCAAGAAAATCCATTGCAGCTTTTGATCATCAATGTAAAATTATAAAGTCTTATCTTAGTATCTATAATATTAGGGACAGCAAGAAATGCACAGTTTCTACGGTGTTAAAAAGTAGCTTTTCAACCTTTGAAGCCGTTTTTCCCGAAAATGATAAAAATAGAGTTAATAGGTTTCTCCTGGAAGCCACAGATTTATTGTCAACTCACTGGGAAAGCTTAACCATTAACATATTATAATAAGAAAAATTATCATAATTTAATAACTAGTTTTAAATAGTACTCAGTTTTGTGAAATAGTTACAGTACATGAGAAAGTAAATAGAGACCAAAACCCTTTTCATTGGTAGTACATATTGTGTAACCTTCCTTTCCGTAGTGATTTTACAAACAATTGACGGAAAAGTGAGTATTTAATATAGCTCATTGCTATCACACTCAGGCTTGGGACAAAAAATGAGAAACGTTCAAAGAAATTATTTATAAGTGAGTCTTATTAATAATTAAGTTTGTATGAAAAGCTGAAGTTCCCAAATTCCAAAATAAATATGTTGACATAAGACCAACAGCCGTATTGAAAACAATTAAGAAAATAAAATCGAAGAATCAACGTTGAACACTTTCAATTTTGTTACATGTTTCATTATAGAATTAATTAATTTTTTTTTTAAATCCTTATGAGTTTCTAAAAATAGTTTTTAAAAATAAATGTGAGCATGTCTTTGTTTTTCAAAAAAATAATCGTTGCAACGTGGTAAAAATTTTAGTGAGCTGACTCTGATTGTAAAACAATTATTACCAAATAATCTGATATACATCATATTGCGAAATTGTAACGTATACTTGCCTATATCTTACAGTTGTGGAATCTTTAGATAGGTACTAAATTATTTTTAACATACCGTGTATTACCGAATAGTAAGACATCAGGTAGTATGTATGAAAAATAAAAATCCAAAAATGCTAAGTTACGTTATTATAATGTAAAAACATGTAATTGTTCAGTTTAATTTTGCTAAAGTACGAGTACTAGGCTACTTAATACCATGAGTATCATTCAAAAAGTATACGGTGACGAAAAAAACTTTACGTTCTTTAGATATTGATTTCAGAACTTTGCAAAGCTTATGCTAATATTCATTTGAAACAATCAAATTAATGTTCATTTTAAAAAGTATACTGAATGTGGACTAAGTCTATTTGTTCATGCGAGGTAGCTGCTGCGCGTAATGATAGTCACACTAAATGTAAACTAAAAGCTACTTATAGATGCTAACAATTTTCAAATGTATTTTTAAATTATTATAGTACAAAATACGAATTCTAAAAATATGGCAATTTACAGATTTTTAATAAGTCATGTTGGTTTTTTTAAAGAACTACTATTTTGAACTATTTTCAGCACTTTATTTTCTAAGCTAATTCTCAAAAACATAAAAATTTTACAGTACTGTTGGTTTAGGATGTAGTGTGTTAATGTTTACATGAATGCTAACTTACTGATGCATAGTAATTGTCTTAGAAACGCAGTCCTGATAATTAATAACGGTACAACAATAGAAAGACATATGACAAATACATCGAAATCGTCAGTCACATCGTGACCGAAGAACTTCAACCTCTTACGATTCAAGCTTGGATTGCAGGAAAGTATTTATAAAGTATATTTTGTCAATAATATGCAGATAAACTTTCACATTATCGTATCACGTTGTTAAAAAATCAGAGTGTGGGACTCAAAGTCCCCTCTGCACTGAAAAAAGTTCACAGCTCATAGCAGCATGCCACGCCATCTATCTTAAGGTGATATCACGTTACAGCCACGCAAACTACTTAGCTGACTCTAGGAGTATGACATGCACTCTTACAGCTAATGGGAAAAAAGCAGCTTTGAGAAGAGTGACGATCATTGCTATTGTCCATTCTATATGATATAGTCGTGCTTCCGCGCTTGCTGATCGTATTATTGTATCTGTGGTAAGGTTTTATTGTAACGTGCGTCTACTTCCTTTTTCTCATACTACTTAATTGAAAGTATTGACTAAATATTAAATTACTTCAAACTTACTATTCAAAGTCAGTTTCATATTGGTTTTTTTTTTTTTTAATTTTACGAAGGCGAGGAATATGTTTATGGCTAATATAAGTTCAGAGTAAACACAAGTAAATGCTAATTTTGTGAATTTATTGTTTAGAGTTAAAATGGAAAAAGGTATGAATCAACAGATCTTGAAACTGAGGTGCGAATCGTACTACAATTTGAGATACTAAAGAAGTGACATTCAGCAGATAATTATTGCATTTAGTTATTTTATAAAAGATATTTACAATTATTACATTTAAAAAAAATCGAAAGATAACCTAAAAAACAAGTTTTAAGCAACGTTTTACAATGTGAGCACTGTATATAGTCGATACGACGTTTTTTCTATTGTATAAAAGATTTATATGTGATACCTCAGTAAAATAAAAAAAATAAAAAAAATTTGATTTGATCAACTTTGCATAGTAAGTTTAAAGTAATTAATATTTCGTCAATACTTTCAATTAAGTAGTATGAGAAAAAGGAAGTAGACGTACGTTACAATAAAACCTTACCACAGATACAATAATACGATCAGCAAGCGCGGAAGCACGACTATATCATATAGAATGGACAATAGCAATGATCGTCACTCTTCTCAAAGCTGCTTTTTTCCCATTAGCTGTAAGAGTGCATGTCATACTCCTAGAGTCAGCTAAGTAGTTTGCGTGGCTGTAACGTGATATCACCTTAAGATAGATGGCGTGGCATGCTGCTATGAGCTGTGAACTTTTTTCAGTGCAGAGGGGACTTTGAGTCCCACACTCTGATTTTTTAACAACGTGATACGATAATGTGAAAGTTTATCTGCATATTATTGACAAANGGTATATTTATGTCTTCCCTGTACATTTTTCATGTATGAAAGGATCGAGAACTTTATAAAATAATTTTTAAGTGGTATATAAGAATATTAGAAATTAATATAATTTTATTGATGGGTATTAAGTATTAGTTCAAGTAATTGAATTTATCGACTTTCCCATCCAGTTCGAGATTGCCAAGGCAACTCGATTTTTTCAGATAAAAATACAGATTTGCAGAAAAATTGTCATACGTAGCAATTGAAAAAAAGTGCCACCTCGACCGGAGTTCCAGGTTCAAATCCAGAGGTGGCTTTTCAATTGCTACGAATGACAATTTTTCTTCAAATCTGTCGTTTTTACTGAAAAAATCGAGTTGCCGTGGCACTCTCGAACTCGATGGGAAAGTCAATAAATTCAATTACTCGCAACAATTTTTAAAATTATTGTTGGGCAGAAAATGAGAAACGTATCATACATATTTGTAAGAATTTTGCAAATATGCTATAATTTTTCCACAACTTTTCCACCTTGATTTTATAGAAAAACCTTTAAAAACTGAAATTTGAGGTTATCTCTGCACGTAGGTCAACACTTTTTTTTTGTGTGGCACGATGTTTTTTTTTACATTCAGGAAACGTGTAAAACTTGTTTTTGCTCTACATTGCTTCCTTGTAAGATATGGCATATTTTTAATATTTGAAGGTTATGTGCACCCATGACCATGGAAAATCATTTCTGCATCATTGCTATCCTGTACTAAACGTAATATAACTTTTCCCATGATTATCCCTCTTCATTTCATGAAGGTACATCGAAAACATCAAAAATTAAGGTTATGTTTTTTCATAACTCAACGCCCCTGTTTTATGCGACACGATATAATTGTTCCCTTTAGAAAACCCGTAAGACTTGTTATTTTTGCTCTATCTTGTTTTCTCTTAAAGATATGGCGTATTTTGTAATATTTTGGGGTTATACCATATTATAAATACCCGTTTAATCAATACTTTCTCTGCATCGATCTGCAATTCATACAATAACTATTTTTTAATTTACTTTATTAAAATAATAATATCAACTAGTATATATAGTATGAATATTAACTACTATATTTTATACACATACGCGTAGGCAAATATGTACACACCTGCACAGTAAAAGTAGAAAGTACACACACACACACACACACACACTCATTATACATAAACACTTTAATGGTTGCATACTTGCATCCATAATTGTGTAAACAAGTTACATGTCTTTTATGCCTTACGATTCAAGAGTTGACAAGTTTAGTGATTGTGTAGTCGAACATTGCATTGCAAGTGACTATTTCCACCATTGACTTGGGCTTAATTTTTATCGTTACTCAGTCACACTGTAAATAATAGTAAATCTTTTTATTCACATTTCAATACTTTTTTTTTACAGCCATTCTGACAAACTGTGCATATATGTAACGGTTCTGCATTGATGTGTTACTCTGAATGTCAATTCTATTGTCATTGGCAATCACCTCAGATTTATTGTGAACCAATAAATTTTACAACCATGGGGACACCTTATATTACATAGTTTCCGAACCATCGGACCACGGTTTGAAATACGCACATGAGAAATTAGTTTTCCAGAGGTTCGAGCTAAGTGAAGAGCTTCACACTCTTGAAGTCATAAAAAAAGACTTCATAAGTCATTCTAAGTCTTTCAAAGACTTCAGAAAATCTCCAAAAGATTACAGATTTTTTACCGGGATGTCAAGAGTGCATATAGCTTAAAATCATTAAAAAAGACTTCAGAAGTTATTTTAAGTATTTCAAAGACTTTAGAAGTCTCCAAAAAGACTTGTGACTGCACAGCTCCTCGAAACTAAGTGAGTAAAAGCTGACTCTCGAACTCGTAAGCATGTATTACCAGACCCTCGAGCGACAAGAACTGCAGCCTAAATCACTGTGCTACCGTGGCTGCTAATCCACACTTTAATTCAATGTTTTACAAATCGAACGCAAAAAGGATTTTCTTGATGTTTATCTGTTGTAATATGTTTATCTGATGATATATCTCACTTTGAATGCGAACAAATAATTTCTAAAAAATTTGCGCCAGTTAAAGTTTTTTAATAATAATCCTATGGCTTTTTGTCCATACAAGTAAAGGTTAAAAATTTTTTTCAAACACATCAGTGATTCAAACAACTTAGACCGAAACCTTATTAAGTGTCACCCACCCCCGTTGAAGTGCGTAAGAATAACATTATCGCTGATGCCCGGCAATTATATACCATAAGTAGAGGGACATTGCCATACATAATTAATACCTACCTGGAAGTAATTAAATTATTATTCATCTTATCAAGAAATTTTAGTTTTAATCAAGAGCTGATGCAGAAATCTCTCTGAAATCACTAAATTATATTGTCATAAAAATTAGCGAGACATTCAAAAAATCATAATACCAATGAGGATCATTTTTCATGATCATTAATTTACCGTCTGGGAATGTATTGAAATAAACTTTCAAGTAATGATACACCGAAATTTCACAGACATGTACCTTAAATCTAGACGTTCACTTAACTATCACTTATCAAGCATATATTTTTAAAACGTAAAAAAATGGAGCTCGTAATGATCGAAAACCGTCTGGGAAAGGTTAAATTAAGCTCTACTACTTAATTATTCTTTGGTCACAGTAAATCGATTATTGGTAGACAATCGTAATTAAATATTTCTTCTCAAAATTAATGCAAGTACAGGTGGCCATTAACAGGACTGGAACTATGTTGCGCTCCAACGTGATTTAAACATTAATATTTAAACCTTGGACTAAATACAAAAAAAAATTCTTTTTAAGACAAACACAAAAAAAGTGATGAACAAAATTCCTTTGTTTTCTTTATACTTAACGCCTTCCAAACACATGTAAATCCATACTCATACACACAAACACACGTGCGTAGTCTGAATCCATCCTCATTAAAATCTGTGCAATCGATAATCCACAGAGTTTCACGTGTTTAAAACCAGAATAAGCACAGGCAGAGACGCAAAGCAAAAAAAAAAGTAAATAAACACCAGAGGAGGACACCGCAAAAACCAAGAGATCCGAAGGTCGTCGAAAACAGAAAGCAGTGCAGCGCACGCGTATCCAAACACACACACACACACACACACACATCATTGACACACTTCTGTTAGCACCCGGGAGGATGTGATACAACGAGAGGAAAAATAAAATGAAAACGCGGGAGGGGTCAGGCGTGTTTTCATCGGCAAAGGTCACCAGTGACGACTTGGCGTGACGCCACCGCGCGACCACCTCCGTCACGCGGACGAGCCCCCCTCGTGTAGTACATCATACTCACTCGCTCGAGAGCAGCAACAGTTCTGACTCTCCACATAGCTCGCGAGGCACGCACCCACTCGGCCATGGATACCTACATGACACGATAATCTCTCATAGATTGATTGCTATTTCCTCCCATTGAACATTTTTTCTCGTTTTGCCCCTTAATACACTTCGGATGTATCACCACTGCGTCGAAACACTTAATTTAGGGAATCAGGTCAATTTCCGCGCTACCTCGATCAAAGACTCCGGAAAAAAACACTCGACCATGGCTATCGAACAGAACTGCTTCATTCTCTACTTTGCCAGTGAAATTATTCCAATAGTCTCTGAAGCGCTTGTTCTCGTGGTCTCGTTTTGTATGAATTCGTAAGAGTTGATTCGATAAGGGACGAGCGAAAGCCAACTGAACAGAGGAAAGGCGAGCGAGTGGTACATGTCAGCGTTCAGTCAGACGAGAGAGGAATATAAAATTATTGAAGGTTCTTGCGCGTCTATAAAAGGATTACGCTGTTTATTCAACGATAAAGTCAGCGTTGAATATGTGTGGTTGGATATTTCTTTTTTGTTATTGTTTTTTTTTTCGAAGGAGCAAAAATGGGATTGTTGTTAAAATATGATTCGAGAATAACGAGCTTGGAGTTATGGTGTTATAGCATTACCCGGGTTGAACATGGATTTAATAATTCACAAATGATTTCAACAGACAGCAAATATTTAAAGGAGAAGTGTTGCTATAATACGGCGTTCGCTCGAGGAAATTTTTCATCTAGCGAAGATACTTGTGCTAAAAATGGAAGGGAAAAAAGAGACACGAATAGATGAAAAGCATCGAACAATGATAACGAGAGCATATACACTGGAATGGAGTCTGAAGAGAGGGAGAGGCCTGGTTTTTCTAAAAATAGAGAAAGTAAGAAGAGCAGCAATGGGGATATTACACAGATCAACAGATTCCAAGTGGAAAAAAAGAGGGTGGAATGAAAAATTTACCATCTCGGAAGTGCCACCTGAGGCGCCGGAGCTTAAAGAGTCGCTCTTTGCTCTTAGCAGCGAGAGTTTGAGGAACGCAAGGTGAATGAATAAATGTTGGCGAGTTCTCAGGCATCCTGATGAGTTTGGACGTTATACTGTTCGAGAAGATGAAACGATAGTTGTGAGATTTTCTTCAAGATTTTGTCTATTTGCTGTGAGATCTGTAGGGTTGTTTTACTTTGGAACTACAATAACTTACTGTCATTGGAAAGATTCCAAGTATGTGTACTATTAAAATAAAAAAAAGACTTTCAGAGTCATTTTAAAATCATCAAAAGTGATTTAAAATCATGAGAAACTTTTAAGTCTCTGGACGTCGTCCAATGTAACCATTAAAAATATTTGATGGCTTCAAAATCTTTCCAAGTTTACAAAGGATCTTGCAAATCCGCGAAATGAGTTTTTATCTGAATTTCGAAATGCACAGCTCCTCAGAGGAAACTGAGCTTAGAATCCCTTATTTTTTGCATGCAAACTCCGAGATTGATATTTCCATTATGTTATGAGCCTCAAAAATCTTCATTTTCCATTTTCCAACTTGTAAACGCGTTTTTTATTTTCATCAAAGTAACAGCAATATTCACATTATCCGAGAATCCTCACTAGTGCCATGTTCAGCACAAGCGTTGCTACGTGATCCAAAAGTCCTCGAGCATCATTCGTTGTTGCATATGAACGAACCAACCCCTATCGATCTCCAAAAGCACCTCGTCTATTTTTCTCGTCGCACACATCCAAACAGCTCACATGCGAGGGAAACGTCCCACGAGACATGGATGAAAGTTGACAATCAAAGCCACAGCTTCAAGACACGTATTCCATATACCCTCCTCTTCTTACTCCGTAGGATGCAACGGTGCATACCGTCTCTCAACATGAAGGAAAAAATTGATATTCCAACAAAAGAGAACGGACTACCCCTTCCCCGGACGTGTCTGCGCTCCCAGTCGCACAGCCTCCCGGAGTACACACGCGTAAGCAATGAGAGCCAGCGTCGTGCGCACGAGAGCAGAGAACAGATGAAAAAGACGACCGGAGAAGGGGAGCCCGGAGGGTGGAAGCTGCGCGGCGAGGAGCGACCATCGGTGGTCTCGGCTGTCAGTAGTGCGTTGGCTGCTGCCGTCAACGTGGCGCCCGATGAGATCCCGGAGATCTCGTCTCGCTCGTTGGGAAACACAACAGCAGCGCTTTACTCCCCGGTGACGCACGGGTGATGGTTATTGCCGGAGTAATGGTTTTTCGGGTACACGCGTCAAAGTTTGGGGTCCAATAGGATAGTTTTTGCGACCAGTGCGAGGATCGGTTTTACTGTTTTGTTTCAACGAGGAAGATCACTCGGGAAGGAGCCTCGAGATTTTAGAAGAGCCATGCTCTCGATAGATTGATTCTCTCGTTGTGCAGAATCGAGTTTCTTGGACCGTCTGAGTGCTCTTTTGGTACATCTAGTGGTTTTTTTATTCTATTAATGGCTAGGACTATTGTTATCTGTATGACTTGAAGTTGCGTATTTTTGCGTTTAGACAATAGGGCGGTATCGTTTTATTTCAACAACAGCAAACCTCGTCATGAACTTTGTTTCCATCATTATTTTAACGGCAACAAGTAACAGTTGTAGGTGTGCGACGACTGGGTGAAATAGAGGAAAGAATTGATCTCTAAGTTTTACTGCTCGATTTAAAACAAAAAAAAGTACCAAACCACCCAACGTAAGATATTATACGATGCCCAAGCCAATGTGACTCCCACAGGTTGGTTATGGTGAATTCGACAGCCCCCATTCTGAGATGTTTTTGCAAAAAGCCTTTTTTATGGAGCTGAAAAATTTTGTACAAAAAAAAATTATACAGTCTGATGGGGCATCACTGATTTGAGATTTATACTGTAAAGTAATTAAAATAATATCCAACTTATATTAATAAACTGTACGTTCTTAGATTACGCAAAAAATACACGTGTCATTCTCACTGTATTCGATTTCTGGTACTATAATTTTTTGCTAATTATTGTCTCAACGAGTTGTACAGGCAAACTTTGGCATAACTCAAATGCAGTGATTTAAAAAAAGGCATTGTGCAATGCTTGGGCGGTATTCCATCAAAAGTATAACTATACTTTAGCGCAACAGTTCGCATTACATTCCGTTTCTGTCTAAACTTGGCGCACGTACGTAAAGCTCATGTATGTATCGACAAAGTTTCCATCTCGGAGTCAACGGTAGCTATACACAGTTGATTCGCGAGCGTGTGCTGAATAAATCATACGTAAATGGCCACGTTTAGGGAGAATGTAGCCTTTGGAAAAAACGACTCACGAGCCTCTACGGAAAAATTTGTTTCAACTTTTGGATTGCGTTAGTAACTCGTGCTTCAACAAAAATACTGAAAAATTACCGTTTCGAACTTTTGCAACTGGGTCTAATGTTTAAGTTTTTAAAGAATAAAAGTTATGACTTGCAAAAAAATGAAAATACCATAAAGTTGAAAATGATTCTATGCGTTCACCTTAGAGTTATTGGTAGAGTTATTGGTAGAGTTACCCGTGTATTTTTATAGCTATATTTTTTTGATTTTTAATTAAGTGTAGTCGAAGTAGAGGATGATATAGATAAATCTTGTGGTGTTTTTTTTCCATGATACTTAATATTTTAGCGTAACCAAGATTAATCTTTCAACTGTTGTCTTTGGGATAACATGTAACGACTTATGAGAATGTATACTGCATATTTAGCAGAATGAGTTACTTTCCTAAGTAGCTGTTTACAATTAAGAAAGTAGTCTCTTTGGAAATTGTTGACTCAACAAATTTTTTAAACCTTTTTTATGGCTATTACCGTCAATAAGCTTTTTTTCTACGATTTCCTGCGGTTACAAAAAGTTCAACATCGGATAAAAGCACAGGAGGAAACAGAAAGGATTAAAAAGTTATTCGTACGTGCGTCACGTTCGTAGAAAAAATACCCACTATTCAGTTTTCAGGGATATAAAATAATTTCATTACTTGGATGAAATGCTATGTACAAGTGAAATGCGAAAACTTACTGTTTTATTTATTAAATAAAAATGGCAAAGTCAAAACATTTAGTTAAAAACTGTAGCAGTAGATTTTTTGTTTTCACAATGTGAAAACAGTTTATTACGGCATACATTTCTCTTTCAATAAGATCTTTTTTGGAACATCAATTATAAAAAATATTTAAATACGATAACTAATTAAAAAGATGTTTTAAAATAATCATTCGGTCCAACTGAGTCCAAATTTACCTGCTCAAAATTACAAAAATTCACATGTGCGCATTGTTGGAAAATGGTACAAAAGTTTGAGCTGCGATTCCATTCTCACGAATACAAAAATATACCGATAGTCATCATTCCATTCATACACCGAGACAACAAAGAAAAGTGTTAAAAAAAGTCGAGCCAACCAACAGAATTGTCCCGTCGTGTTGCATTTCACCGAGAGTCGCTCAAGCGTCACAACACGGCGAGAAAAAGGGGCTTTCAATCCTTAGTGTCCTTGTACATACGTGGAAAAAATACAGGGAGAAAAAATACACGTGGGACGAAATAGATATGGCTTTTGAGTACTCGCTTTCTCTTGTATTGCACTCCATTTTTTTGTGATTTTTTTTTTTTTTTTTTTTTTTTTGAAGAAAAAAGAGCTCTTCCATCGTTCATACTTTGTAGCTCGATTTTGATGGATTCACGTAGTAGAGCTCCCCAAGAAATCTAAAGTCAAAGGATCGTGCGCGTACGATTCGAAAATTAATTATCGTTTGATATTCATTTATGTTAAATCAATAAAGCTTATGATATTTACGATCAAAGGCAAGGTATTAAATGTTAAAGGCTAAGTACGAACTTGCGAATCGCATAAGAAGGTTAACAAAATACAAATAACTGAGCACTGGCTTTAATGTTTCATAAATATTTAAAATCAAAGGAGATTATCGACTACTTTTAAAAACTTTTTTCACTTTTAAAATCATTATTTACGTACAGTCATTAATTATTTTGTTAAAGTAACAGTTTCATACAAATCGGTACCATTTGGTATATTTCTAGGCTTCCTCTTGATACGACTTTACGCAGTTTTATCCTATTATCAGCTTAAATATTAATGTAATAAATATGTTATGAAAAATATGTTTAAAGAACTCCTAGCATGACTCCCAAGTCAACATGGACTGCGTTGAATTTTAGAAGCTTATGATTACCTTGAAAAACAGCATTAAATGGTTGTTACATAAAAATACTGTAGGAATTTAAAGATCTCCCTTTGAACAGAATAAGTTTTTTTATTAACATTAAGAATAACATATATATAGCACACTCAGGCTAACACATCTGATCGTATAACATAAACATATACTTACTGTCAAAATAATTGAGATTTTTTTGGCTTGCTATCAATGAAAAGTTAAAAAAAGGTATACATGGTGAAGTGCGTGGACTAACTTTAATCTAGCTGAAGTAAGCATTATTAAAAAATAAAAACACGTGGCAAGTATGCATGTAAATTAGTAATGTCATAACTCATAGCTATAATTTTACTTGACATGATGTAAATTTTTATTTCACGTGTGAGACTTAGGTCATTAAGGCTTGGTTTGAAAATGGATAGGATTAATTACATTTAATTATTGACTCAAATGATGTAACAGTAATAAACCAATTCTAATGACTTTCAAAGTTATACTGTGAAAGTTTTATAAAAATTTATGGAAAAAACTACATTTTCTTAAAGCATTAAAAAAAAAAGTTTGGGCAACGTTATCTAAAAATTTTGTCCAGTCCTTCTGAATCTTTTATTGATGAGCCCTTACTAAAAGAAGTATTATTGGATTTCATTCTGCAACGATTTTAAGAATAAAATATTCATAAAATTACTTTTTTGCCTCTGAATAAAAAGTTCGGCAATGTCACTAAAACAAACATTGTAAAATAGTTACAAAAACTTGCTTGACACACTTGTTTATTTATAATTTGTAGGTACGTCGTGTGTTGTCTTACATTTAACTATAAAATTGTTTATCAATTAAAAAACCACCTGATTTATGTATACAAAAAGGGATGCTTTTTATTTCAACAAAAAAAAGTTTTTTAATCTACCATCTTTCTACGCTGCTCTTAATATTAAAGGATAAAAAAGAAAAAAAAACGAACTCTTAAGATTGCAAACTTTTCTTATTAATTCCTGACGTCCCTGAAAGTTATGATAGATGATGAAATTTACATAAAGAAATATTTAGCTTTTAAGCAATGTCTAATTAATATTTCGTACCAGCAGAATCGAGAAACGCAAAAATAATTGTTTTCATTCAACTCAAAACATATTGATACTAACAAGTCACTTAATCCAGTATATAATTAACTTAACGTTCAAGCTGTTGTTTTCGATTTACTTTTAAATCTTAGAATACCATACATTCCATTTTTCGAGTTGTAACAATTTAGCGCAATTGTCAACTTATTCGAATTTCTGCTGCACAATTGTAAGATTTTCATTAGGCTCGGAAAAATTGTAAAGTTAGTAAGAAAGCTGTAGGTATAACTTTAATAATAACTTAAATTTTTCGACGATGTATGTAATTATAAATTATGAAGCTCAAATCATAACTGTGATGTTTGGAAAATTTTATACCATTATACTTTTACTCTCTAAAATAGTTCGTTCATGTTGTAATTTAAAAAACTATTCGCCGGAAAACATTTAATTTTTAAAAACACTGTTAATTGTTACCATTTTGGAACATTTTTATTCACAGGATTAAATACCACATGATTAATGTACTTTAAAAGAAAAAGTGTTTGGATAAATTGTCCACCTAAAGTGAAGTAATTTTGTAAGTATCATCTGTTATTAATTCCAGCATTAAAATCAAAAAGATTATGACTATCTATTATCATGAATGAAACGAACTTCTTTCAATCTTTTTCTCATGATAATTTCAAAAAAAAGTTTGCAGTAGATCGATTCATAAAAGTTGCCGAAGAAAGTAAGTAAAGGAGTTCATTCAATGGGTTTAATTAAATTTCAAGGATGAAAACCATCTAACTAGTTCTTATCATCTTTAATCTCCTCTTCTGATGTTCACGTCAAAGGCTTTTTTCCCCCTTTGTCGGGAACGCACTTTGTGGAATCTAACCATCATAGTCTCTGAGTGCCTTATTTTGAGAATGTAAGCTATTTGATTTTTGTCACAGTTTCGTGCGCAAATTCCGATATTCAGTTCTTAATGTAAAATGATTATCAATCAACAATAACAGTTCAAGTAATAGAATTATCATGGCCATCATTATCATCAAAAAAACAATTCTCATCCAAAAAAGAACATCTTATATTTACATTTTAGTGATAAATTTGATTATAATAATTTGAATTACGAATTTCAACATTTTGTGTTATAGTTTTTTTTTTTTTTTTTGGTGGTTCTTTCATGAAATGATTATGAACATAATGACACAAAATCTTGAGGAATCATTTATCAAATAACAATACACTACTTGTCCAAATTTTAGAGTAGGCTGACAAATGTAAGCGCAAGAAAATGATAAATGAAAAGTAAATTCTAAACATGTACTCTTATGACAACTAAGCATTTCTTTAGTGAAAGTTGTCGCCTAGTTATTTATTTACTCAACATATATAAGTAAAAAACTGACACAACAAAGTTTATGTAATACTAAACATACTATTATCTCGAAATACATATGCTCATGGACTTAATCAAAAGATATTAAAACAAAGCTAGGCATGCATTTTAATTTACCATTTTAAAAATATAGGCAAGCATCTACTGCTGATATTTCGAGATTAAACGCAAATTATACATAACCGTTCTTATTAAATTTTACATCGAATATCCTAAGAGTTTGAATAAGTACTTAATTTAATTCAACAAACAATATTTACACATAATTGTTCGAAATTTAAGCAGTTTTAATCAATATTAATTTGATTGTCCCACCTTTGACTCGGGAGTTATGAAAGAACCACCTTAAGTATGTCTGCAACGTGATTAGATAGATATTATCACATGAGTATAGGTATAATTTATAAAGTTTGTTTGAATCACATATAAAAACAAAGTTTCAGAATCGTACTTGTGATTGTCATCCAATTTCAGTATGTAAGAGTATTTATCTTGTTAAAAAAATATTATGTAGTTTTATTCTCATCCAAAAAACGAATTAGTCACAAAGTATGACATTCAAAACGCCAATGTTTCAGTGAAATGCCATGCATTTTTTTCAACATGTGTGAAAATATATAACAAAAGTTACTAAAGTTAACTTATTCAGCATTAATATAGTGAATCATTAATAGGAATGCACACAAAAGTTTTTAATTAAAGTGAATCGATCAAATAACTTCAAAATGCAGTTGACATCAGTTAAAGTTATTATGACTTATATTTTTTAAAAATATGAGAGTACAGGGATATTGAATTTTTGTTACAAAGCCACAGCTGCTATTCGTGTGTTCTATACTAAGTAAAATCAGTTACCATTGGTTAATGCTCTAGCTTACAAAGTGAAAGAATGATCCGTAAAAACATTTGTTGTCAAAATTATCAGAAAACTGCACGCAAACAAGGCTTGTCTTACTTATGTGTCTAGAAAAATAAAAAATTTCTAACTTGCCCAACAAATATTGCAGTTTACGTCGGCTTACAA
>NW_019379722.1:189230-228959 GCF_000648655.2 Copidosoma floridanum
TAAAAAAAAAAAAAAAAAAAAAAAATAAAAGATTTTTATAGAAGACTTCTGTTCCATGATGTAAGAGAACCAAGCCTCAGGGACATCAAGTAATTGATAAAATAAGATATTTATTTTTGGTAATCTTTATGTTTCAAAAAGCATAAACGTCAAAACAGTATCATCTAAATTTTTGTATGAATTGAAATACAATCAATTATTATAAATACATTCACGATAGTTGTTAAAATTATTTATCATTTTAACAAATAATTTGAATGACCGATGTTTTTATTCCAATGACATCCAGAAAAAGAAAAATTTAGTAGAGTCTACTAAGACTTCTGGTAGTAATAACCATGTAACTTTGGTGATAGTAGTACTGTAGGTGTAGTTAGTACCATATACCTGACAGCCTTAGTAATCTGGATAATCACTACAGAAGCATCTAGTAAGTCTTGTACTTAGCTGTCACCAGTAATATTTCTACGTGCTTGTAGTTTTTATCTCTAAATAAGGATAGTGGACTTTTTTTAAATATGATAAAATTTTTATTTTAAGTCACACAAATACAAATTATGAATTTATAATGTATCGCATGCTCAGTTGTCAGAAAATAGAAACTTCAATAACATGCACATTAAAAGTAAACGTCAAAATGCTTTCTATCGACGTATCCATAAAACGAAAAGAGAACAAAAACGCGTGCCTGTCGTCCTTGTACCGGAAATAGTGAAACGCGAAGAATCCTCCAAAACATTCGCTCGGATGAATTGATAAATTTTTCATACAAAATTTTTCCGAAAGACTAGCTTCAATGCAATGCTTTTTTTCACTTTTTAAGGGCGCACTGCTGCATTTTCTCGCAGCTCTTGGAGATAAGACTCAAACCATAGTCTGCACTTAGCGACAAGATCCTTGCCGATCGATTTAACCCACAAGGTTGAACGAATCAGAGGAAAAGTGTACTTGAAAGATGTCATTATTTTCCAGTATTGCAAGCGCTTTTCGAGACACTTTACGGCAGAAATGCATGTGAATCAATAGTCATACTATTGACGTACGTAAAGTCGCTACCCCCTGCAGTTAAATTGTCAACGATGTTGACGTGTATAGAATCACCATGCTATAATCCGTTTTCAACTTGACTTGGGAGTTGTGACGCTACATCTGTCTAGGATACGAGTTATAAATATGTTGCAATAATTCATTCTTGACATAAATTTATCGAGCTTTTCCGTTTGTGTTTTTTTACGCAAACAAAAATTTTATATTGGGTAAAAGCCGTTGCATGTGTTTCACAACGTCAAGCATTTTGAATATCAAATATGAATCAATAATAGGTACACTCGCTGTTCAAAATTTTACATTCAATAAAGGAAAAAATAAAGGGTTCGGCAGTTTTTCTCTATATTTCATAATACTAATCTACTCAAGTGTAACCTCTTTGGGAGCTCCGATATAATTTTAGGAGATGTCTCGAACAGATTAGGTGTACCGAACAACAAGATTTTTATTCCACATTAGTGTGAAAATAATCCAAACTTTTACTAGAAAAGACAAGATATTTTCTTATCAATGAATCAATCACCACTACACGTAACAACGACGAGGAAAAAATGAAATACATGAAGCCGATAGACATTGAAGCCTAAAGCCCTTATTTTTGAATGTTAAAAATCACGGAAGTCAATGGAAGTGAGAAAGTAGATATGAAAGCGTTATTCACTACAAAAAAATGGTTCATATTTCTACGTTATATTTTTTTTCTCGCAAAAAAAGTTAATGGAATATTTTGCAGATAATTTACATTTTGGCAGGAATTTTTGCATTATTAAAAAAAAAAAAAAAAAAAAATTCCACCAAAATAATCAGTCTCTTTCCACTACAGATCAATGATTAATGATTATCAGCCTCGATAAAAATGAAGTATTTAAAGGCCACGCTCTTTAGCTTGAATCTACTGATATGGGTAAGGTCATAAAAAATCTCCCCCGCAAAAGTACACTCGACGCGTAACTTTAATCTTGTCCTCAGCTCGCTGGTTGCACGGTGACAGTAATCGGCATCTGGCTCCTAATAGATCCCTACAAGGGTCACATAATCAACTTGTTCACGCCAAACTCCACACCCCATGAGTCAATCTATTACGTGGGCTACTTTTTCCTCGGTCTTGGACTTATTATTTTCATCGTTGGCTTCTTTGGTTGTCGCACAGCTATTTACGAGAGCCAGTACGTCATTATTACGGTAAGATTAACTTGTATACCTAATTACTCGCTTTTTACTTTTTGACTAAAACTCATTTTATACATGGAAGGACCTTTTCCATTTAAAGTTATCTACAAGCATGGACACAAAAAATCATGAATATTCCTTATTTCTTGAAAAGGAATTTTTCCTTAGCTGGTATATTTCAAATCATCACTTGAATATAATGGTCGATTCAAGCCGCAGTTGGTATAGAAAAGACTCATACGATAATTATTAAGATTTTTGCAGTTATAATTAGAACAATTATACCTAATACACACTTCATGCTGAATCTCTGATTATCAGACTTTAATTTTCTGTTAATGATAGGTATATAGTGAATAGAACGTCGGTAAAATAAATTTGTTTGTGATCTAGAATCGTGGTAGCAGATACTTCAATGAAGAAGTATTTTCTACAACCTCGAAAAGAAATTTCCTAACAATAAATTTTTTGGATTCAATTGTGTCATCTAGGATTAGATTCAATGAGTGAAATCTATATTGTAGAGTATTTTTACCAAACTTTTCAAAATATGGTATTAAAGTTCTACGGAAAAATCCTTGAGAAATTGGTTAAGTCATTCAATTACATAGTACCGTCAATATTTAAATACATTTCAGATTTTAGTAAAACTTTCAAAGGTAGTACTTATTAAGTAGATGTAACTGAAGCGATATATTAGGGGTACATAGATAGTAACTTTTGTAAAGATTAACGAATCGAGCGACGGAGTCACTATACTCATAATCCTATTGACTAAAACATACCACGTGATCCCTCTGGTTTGGATGATTTGATTATTTTTTCGTATTCATGGATATAATTTACAGTAAACATTAGAAAATTAAAGATTGTTTGGGTCATTGAAAATTCTAAAACCTTATTTATTGACCTTCATTTTTTACATTAATAAAATATAGGATGTCGACATTTAAAAAGTTTTCATGTGCTTGTATATAAAAAATAGATCCAACGGCTAATATTCAATTTTTCCTGGTTGAAGGATAATGCTTTCTTAGTGTTCAAATGGTACTAAGCGATGAGATCCGTTTTTTTTTGAATTAGTGTCAAATCAGACTTTTTCTAAGGTTTAGACTGCAAGTTGCTAAAAAACTGGTATATTGAAAATAATGTGTTTTCTATATTTAAAAAATTGGATCGGTTTAAATTATATTATTAAATTTTCACTCTTACTATTTGATTCCAAAACGTGGTGTCTTCATAAAATATTATTTAATACACTTTTGTATAGTTGTCATATACTTATACACGGGTAAACATATGGTGAACATTTTTTAGAAGTATTTTTAATAAACTCTAGTCAAGTAGTATTTCCTAGTATTTGTATGATATTGTACCATTTCATCTCTCAAGACAATCTCTTTCTCATGTCATCTTCGGTTGGTACAAGTCCTTCGCGTTGTGATGTACACCAAGCCATCAAGCCACTACTGGAGAACCTTTGTTTTGTACGCCCTACTTGTTCCGTATATTACTTCACTAGCTTTGTTCAAAATTAATCTGACAGCCCCAGATGTAACCGTTAGGTGCACTGTAGTAACGGGTTCCAAATCAACATGTACTATTTTCGATTATAGTAGCAGCTCAAATCTTGAACATACGTTTAACAAAATCATCAAAACTATTGCATATAAAGCACTGTTCTTGATTGGGAGTAAAAATTCTAGTTTCATAAATTATGTAAGGGATTTATTACAGCTCGACATTTTTTACTGAAATGGAACTTTATTGTCACTATAATATTGGATGTGTATAAAGTGTACCTTTGCTTGTAATGTTGGTTAACAAAGAACTACAAGGATAATATTTAAATTGCAGCGAATTACAAGTATCACTATAAAGTAATGCAAAGTAAGCCATATAAATACAGGCTTATCTTTAATTGTAGACATCAAGGCACATCTAATTGTACAAGTATACTAATATGTTTTATGAAACCAAACCATGTGTTAATGTAAAAAAATAAAATTCTACCTAGGTTCACGATGATGTATGACTAGACCTTAGAAACCTTGTACTAATTTGATACATGGATAAGTAAGTAATGCTTATCGATTGTAGCGGGAATTCAACACTATCTTAAAAAACGGGTCTTGTTGATTAGCACTAATTGAAAAATTTCTAAGTTACGAGAACCTCAAAACTATTGATGATTATGCAATTTCATTCCATAAGTGACATATTAGATGACATCAGAGTCATTAAAGTATACGGCACAAAAGAACTGTCAGCTCTTCTGTAATGCACAGTGAAAAAAGGAGTCATGAGTAGTTTCTATTTTACCTACATACAAATGCTCTTGAAATTATTATTTGCTTTTTAAAAGGACTGACACGTAAATTTAATGCTCATAAAAATCGGAACATCGTTGATGATTAAAATAACCAGCAGAGCTACGGCGAGTCGCAACTTTTTTACCACATGGCTTCTCCAATGTCTTTTTTCCCATTATGTTCTCGGTAAAATATAAACTTTGGAGACTCCTCGCAAACTTTTGCCTATCAAAGTTTGTTGTTCAATGGATTTTGGATTACAATGTCTTTCGAACCATCTTACGGCTCGATAAGGCTGCGAATAACCCTAAAAATGCAGAATAAAACAAAGCCAATATATGACTATGACACGACCGAGATGACTTTTCCACGCCTCATACACAACCCACTAGATCTATTAAGCTTCACTTCCTACCAGAAGAGCTCTACTAGCGCTGCAAAGCCTCCCTCCGTATTGATTTCCATGCTCGTCCTTCTCCGCGTGTAAACCTTCCTCTCCCGGACGAAAATGCAATATACGAGGCTCGTACGCAAATAACCAACAAATCCACCCTCCTTATCGGAGACAGGAAATACGTATCAATATGGTGCACGTACGTGTACGCACGTGTACGTATCCTATAAACCATGTAATACAGCGCAAGCGAGGTGCGTGTTGTCTTTTGCAGTACATGACGCTACTGATCGCCCTGATAGTGACAGAGACGATTACAGCGGCTATACTTGGCGTCATGGCCTATCGCGTGCTCACGGGCTTGGAGACGAGGTTTGCTGGTCGACTGGCCGAACATTATGGACACGATGCGAGCAACGACCTTGGCTTCACCCAAAGCTTGGACTTTGCCCAGTACAAGGTGGGTACGATGATTTTTTTCCCCTTTTTACTGACAATCGTCGTTAGTTCGATAGATGATTCCTTACTGTCTTTCGAAGCAAGAGTTATCGCGAATCATTTTTGTTTCTATGACAGACATTTGCGTGGGGTTGATGTTAAAATTTTTTTTTTTTTTTTTTTTTATCTTGAATTTCAGTTCAACTGTTGTGGCATCTATTCCGACGAAGACTTCAACGGCACGATTTGGTGGAGGGAGAACCAGATCTCAGGCATGAGGAGACAAGTTCCGCTCACCTGTTGCGTCTTCAAGGATATAGAGGTCTTGATTTACTGTGTTGTTGAATCATTTTTTCCTTTCTTAGTGTTGGATCATAACTTTTCGTTGTTTGCTTTTTATTTTTGATTGAAATCTATTGATGTTCTAGGTCAAAAACACTGGTAGCCCCATGAGTGTTATTTCTCGAGTATTTTATAAAAATGTAAGATCTCAAAATTCATTTATCTCTGTTTATTTTCATACTGACGAAAAGGTGTTGTGTGGGAATTAACGAAGAACTAAAAAAATCGTAATTAAACTCCCACTATGGTAGCTAGGGGGGTTTTTGTAGCCGATTGACTTCTGCTAGAACGAGTAAGCATTTTCGATGTATTTTTTCCCACAGAATCCGAATCTGAAACTCGTGTTTTCGTAAAAATGTTCAAAAAATTTTTTTTAAATATGTGATGAAATGATTAAAATACTTCTCGAGACTTATATTTGACCTCTCATATTTATTTACAAGTCACTAGTTTCTTCTGTGCTCTTATAAATCCCATTTGATCTTATACCATTTGTGTCAGTAACTTAAAATACAGTTGTTTGCTAATCAGTCTTATTTTTTCCGACTTAAAGTAACTGTAACTTAAACCCATCTCTATTTGACTACACAATGACCGATGTATTTTAAATAAACACACTTAATGATTTTTGTTTCTTTATTTTATTTAGTTTAATTCATTCTATAGCAATCGCATGTACAGTGTTATCATCAGTTTATAGTACTGTATTGATTGACTGATCATAATACAACCTCAAGAGCTACAGTTGACCCTTCGGATTTATTGACATGCCACCAGTGCCCCAATTCAAGGTTTTAATAACCCACAAAACAATCATCATGATTAACATCGTATGGATGCCAAATTGATGCCAAATTCCATCACTAAGACGTCTTTCAGTTATCAGTTATCTGAAGATATCATTTTGACAACTGATTACTAAAAGACATCTTAACGATGGAATTAGGCGTCAATTTGGCATCTACACGATGTCAGTATCATCAATGTTTTAATATTCTCGCTTTCAACTTACCGTCTGCCAATTACCATATGACATCTTTTCTGAAAGTATACCCCGATTTGCTAGACTATTCTCTTATAAGTGCTACAAATTTTTGTATTTTATTATACATGGACAGAACGAGACCCCATGGCTGTATCCGAGACCTAAGGATGAGACAGCTTGTCAATCCAAGAATATTTCGGTGCACACAGACTTCAGACACAAAGAGGTTTAAAAGCATACTATAAATTGATCGATTGAGATCAAATTTGATGAGAGACAATTGAAGGATGATTTTTTTAACCACTACGTACTAATACGCAGCTAAATTCTTATTTCAGGGTTGTCTAGAAAAAGTCAGGAGCTGGCTCAAGTATGAAAGCACGGCTCTCATAATATTTGGCGTCGTAGCTGCTAGTGCTCAGGTAATTGAACATCTACTGTTGTTTTTTGATAGCAAGTTATTGAAATATTACATAAGTTACATAAAACGTCGTTAGTTGAAAAAAAACGCCCATTTTCGAAAATGGTACATGACGTAACGATTGCACAAAGTTGGTGATACTGACACTCGGGTTGTTGTTACCACTACTCCATCATCACCCAAGTGTAAAGCACCAACTTTGTACAATTGTTAAGTAATTTATATATACATATATCATTATGACACATTATGAAGTGTAAGGACTTTAACATTGAGTGCAAGCGAATGCAAGTTCGTTGACAAGGTAAACACACTTTTTACTTGCACTGTGTTCAACTGAGATAATTCTTGCCTCTGTGCAGGCATGAAGAAGTTGAGCTTCGCATACTTAGTTTTGAAAACTAATTATTACAAAAATTTCTTAATGCAATGGATAGGTACGGTGAATCATTAATTATTATGATCAACTTTGCTCGATTACTGCACGTGATAGGATCCCTTAACTAGAAAGTTGCAATCGTTCGAAGCTTAAGAAAAATGCTTGAGTTATAAACGTAAAATTTAAGCATAGCCGACAAACTGTTTTTACATTTTTATTTTGTACTACATCGATAATTTACGACTTTGTTTACCGGTGTCGTATCGTAATGGTTTTATACAAAACATTGAGAAACAATGAAATGTGAAAATCGGTCTGAAAAATAATAAAAATACTTTTAACTACCGTGTCCAGATTTTCGGGATACTAACATCAATCTGCGTTTGCCAATCAATGGGTGAAAGTGGATAGCACCAGCGACGGGCCAGCCACAGTAGCGGTGTGAGCAGTTCTCGAGCGTCGTACCGCCGAAGTGTGCGTACTGGCAGCGTTAGGTAGACGAGCGGAAGCTTCGATACCGCGGCTTACCGATACTGCGCGATTCTTGTTTCAGTCATAATGTATTCATATACGTGAATACGTGAATTGTGCCAAAAGTAAGTCATGTTATCTGTTAACACTTAATACTTACGTGTGATTATGATTACGACGATGTTAAGTAAGTCGTTGTTTCAAGGTCCAGTAACGTTATCAAAAAATTGATAAAGCCGTATTTGTGGTAGTTCATTTGGTTATTTGTGCCCTACACAGATTTCATAGTCCTGTTGTGTACTTTTTTTTTTAATTGACTGTAATATTCCTATTCATACTATTGTAGATATTTTTATAAATATCATTATGTTTTATTTTTTTACTATTAGGTTATATTGTTGTGTAAATAATCATTATTCAGTATCTGTTATATGATGATAATAATAGGTTACGTGTACAAAAATGTGGGGTAGTTGGTGATGTCAATTATAACTATGTGCTTAAGGATGTTGCCTACTTATAAAAAAATAGTTAAACAAAAATTGTTTAAAACTGAAAATATTAATATTTACAGTAGAGCTATTCACATAGACATGATACACGAATGTCAATATGAACTTTCACAACGAAAAGGGAGTTGCGTGACAGTCAAGCCCTTAAAGTTAGTGAATAGACCGGACAGACCTATACTTTGTTTTACAATGACAACATAGGTTCATATAGAACTATCATGTCATTGGAGAGCAAAGTATAGGTATGTTTAGTCTATTCACTCACTCTCAAGGAGGTTCGGTCGTTTTTGAGGAGATGTATTCACTCGCTGAAAAAAATTAATGTTGTACTTTAACATGTTTGAAGTACACAGGAATTTTTTCAATATTCTTTACCAGCCGAATCTTCAAGAAAAAATTCCCGAAATCGCATCCAACATGGCTATTTTGGGCAAGAGCGATTATTCAGCTTTTGGTGCAACAATTTCGAGGTAAGAGGTATATTTATAATGAGGAAAAAGTTCGAACGGATAGCTCAACTCCTAAGGAAGACTTTTGTATAAAAAAATATGTACCTTACTTGTAAGAAATATCTGTACAAACGTAAACAAAGTCTCGAGGAGGTCCTATACTAAGTGTATGGCACAGCCCTTCTTAGGACCTCAAACTATAATGCTGTGCTATAAGTTTGTTTTTAGAAAATTTATAACACACTTTAGTTGACGGAAGCTGAGTCTCCTTCATTTAAGGTTAATTCTACTTTTTTAAGGTTAATTTTTATTATGCAAACAATATGTTTTCAAGTTTTTTACACGAACTATCAGAAACTAGCTGCATTACAGCATGTACCGTTATTTTTTCTTAACAACTAAAGGTTTAAGCTTTGAGGACTGACGAGTTGAACACATTTAAATAAACCGTGATGCAGTGAGTGAACGTTTTCATGCACGGTTAGTACAACTCACTACAATACGTTGTCTTATGGGAGCACCCGCCATTGTGGACGTTCATATTAAAATTCATGTATCGTGTCCATGTAAATAGCTTCAGTATCTTGAAGTTGAACTTTTTTCTAACTAAGTAAATTCTAGTAGTACAAAGTATAAAGACATCATACTCAAGAATAATATAAATATATATGTTTTCCATTATAAAGTAAAAAGTAGATAATAATTTTTTATCGTATATATAATTGGTATTTGCGGGAATCACCAAACAAACTGCTTATAACAGTATATACCTTAAGATCCTCTAATTTTTATCCATCATACGTACGATGAAAAACTATTTTTAAATTTACGATGTATCAATAAATTTGTTTTAAAAATTTTTTCAATGTATTTTTCGTTTCCCATTTCATAATTTTGTTTTTTATTAGTACTGAACAGTTCACTTACTGGCTGTGTTCGCATAAGGCTCCGTTAGTTAAGTCATTTAAGGTCACGTGATCATTTATCATAAGTGCGAGGGAGATAACATGATGTTACCGTCTCACTCGCACTCATGATAAATGATCACGTGAACTTAACTGACTTAACTAACGCATCCTTATGCAAACACAGCCACTATAAGTATTTAACCTTTAATCTTAGAATTCAACTACTACAAAATTAAGTAGAAACAGACGAGTAAAGTTAGACAAGCCTTATATATAAGTGACGGCACTTTATCTTCATCTTAAATCTGTCACTTTCACACAATTTGTAAGAATTAGTACAAAAAGAAAAATTAGTGTAACATGAAATCTCTGTCATAAATGATCATCCATAATAAACACTTATATCTGAAAACAGTATTTATTGTTAATCTGGAAGATGGCTGGATATTTGTTATCAGACTCTACCTACTTGGCTATGGACATACAGTCAGTACGAGCCAATTTTTGAAAGCTTTCAAATATAATCACATTCAGTACCAATTTTAAATGGCTGAAAGTATCCTTTTCTTGTTCTCTAATAATGATTATAAAATCTCGTACTTTTTTTTTAAACATATTAAGTTGGAATTGACTCACGTTAAACAAAATAATTATTGTAACATTTGTTTATATTTTACGTGGATAATGCAATGGTGTCAATTTTAAACTTTGCCTGAGCAACATGGTTTGCTGCTAAAAAAATTTAATTTGGTAACGTCCTTAAGTACAGTAGATTTTGTTACAAATACATAACATACCATCAGGATATGATTTACCATACTCAGAAGTTACTGTTTGAAGTTCTGTGCGATTTATTTTTCAAAATGTAAATAATGGGCAGCGGTTTAATGAATTTATGTGTTTTGCGGGCACGTTTTTAAGCACGATCTAACCAAAGACTCTTTAAATGGCTTGAGTGATGATCATCTTGTCCGAGGTTCTAGTGTCCTAAATAAAAATTTTGCCTCAAAAACGCTTTCTCGTTGCAGGAGTGTAGTAACTGAGTGTCTTACAATTGAATTGTAACACTAGTGTTGTACAATTTATAAAGCCTGCCATGTGCTTTGACCTATAAAAACGTATATATGTGACGTGTTAAGGATTAAAAGGTTGGTACCGTAAATAACGTTCTCTTCTAATTTTTACTTACATGATTTGTGTACAGAATAAGTGACAGAAATAATGGTTCCGTTAAATAATACTTTTTTAATGGTATCAACTATTTATGGTTGAATTATTCAGTTCTCGAAATAGATGTTTAATGTTAAATCTAAGTAGTATGAACCAAACAGAGAGATATATGATATATTATTCTATGAAAAAAATGAAAAATGTAAAAAAAAACCAACAGTACTGTGTAAAATAGATATAAGATAGTACTAATAATTTTACGTTTGACAGTGGACTTAAAAATAAAAGTTGCTTATGTATGTATAACATTTTAAAATATTCCAAATAACGTTATGAAAATGATGCATGTAAGAGTATTATATAGATGGATTTGGTAACTACAGAATTTTTGCAACACGTGCGTAAATGTAACTTTACGCACAAGTCCCAGGCAAGTGCCTCTCGATCATTCGAGTGTAAAATAGCTCTTGCACACTGAGATCATGGAAAAAGTTTAACGTTCTACGCTGTGAGTAAGAAAGGAGATGCTTTCTTCCACTCTCTAAATTTGAAATAATGATAAGTATACAATTTTTTCAAAGTGCAGCATATAAGTACACTGTAAAACAGTAAAGATACACTATTTAAACAGTGAAACGGTTATTTTAACTATTCACTATTTCTACCAAGTTAACGTTTTACGATTTAAATGACTTGCCAAACTTATTGTTACTACTACTTTAAGTAATGTGTATGGGTTGTAAAGTTATCTTCCTTTGGATCAAGATATCTTGAGTTCATTGCATTACTAATAAATATTTAGAACTAAAATTTATATTGACTATGTTTATAAACAATCTTATTTTTTCACTATTTCAAATTAAGAGAGGCGTGTTTCCACTGAAACTACGACTTTTTATGCTGTTTTTAGGGGTAAAGTGCAACGTTACTTCTTTTGTTATGCTTCAAGGAAAGTATTAAGATATGGGGATGGTGACTGACGATTTTTGAACGCGAGAGGACAGCCAGGAGCCAAGACCTCAGCCAATAATAATAAACAGCACTATTTTCAAATCCATCAACTCCAAAATCACACTTTTTTTCATTTAACGCCACTATAACCATTTTTTTTTAATTACGGGGTCAGTTTGAAATTAAAATCCTTTTTTAGAAAAATATCCAGTCACTGAACAATTACGAGGTATTTTTTTATTTAATATTGTGTGACTTTAAAAAAGTTATTCTGGTACGTAGAAGACAGTGAGCAGAAGTTCCGTATCATGTATATAGATATACAGAATGTACAATTCATCTTCTTCAATCTTATTGGCTGGAGTCTTGGCTCCCTGGCGCCATCTGAGCCAAACTTTCTAGTTCGCAAGTTCGCCATCCCCTGTGTGTATTCGTGTTCACAAGAAACACCAAAATACTTTCTTTGTAAGCAAAGTAAACGAGTTATTCTGAAATTCATGAAAAACGTGGTATATTTAATGGAAGAAGACAAAAAATCGTATTTACCACTAGAGAGTACGACGCTACTTCCGGGGTGTATAACAACCCAGGACAACAAGTCAGAGCTCTCTTTCTTGTGGTGTGATACATTGTTTACGAAAGCTTAGTGTAAATTGTGTGTTTATACTTCGCACGATATCTTATGAATATTTTATAGTGCATACAATGTTTGAAAAACGCATTTTAAATGTGTTAAATTGCACAACAGGCAGTACAAGAGACACCCATTAATTACGTGAGCTTAGAAAAAAAGATCCAGCAGAGTTAAACCAATTTTTATGAAAAAGAACAGAGAAAGTCAATAAGAATTTAACATTCACTTTTTTATTTTTTATAATTTATGTGTTCCGTACCATCAAAACACGTACACATCATGGGCTCAATTGTTACTATGAAGGAAACACATAAATATCCATGGAGTGCAGTACTATATAGACTATTTTTCATGTTTAAAATTAATAAGACTCATGATACTTACTTAACGTCGTTATAACAATAACATTTATTTAATTATTATTCATTACTATTAATTGTACTGCTGTTATTATTTAATTTTCAATAGCAACCTAGTTAACTACACTATAATGTGCTCCCGTCGGAAAGAAATTTTTTAAATTACTTCAGCAATGATTGCATGAGTTGAGTGTCACTCACTAAGTACGAGATCTCTACGATCAGCAAACTCAATACAGATGGCGTACTGTAACTAAGAAAAAAAATGGCATCACTGACACACTTTTACTACAAGTGATGACAATATGTGGTAATGTGGACGTACTTTTGTGACAACATCTCTGTCACGCTGACGTCAGGAGATCACGGATAGTACATTTTTTTCAATACGACGCCATTTTTCTCTTAGGTAAAGTCCACCATCTATGTTAAGTTTGTGGCCCGTAGGGACCTCATAGAAGCTGCTAGCGTTAGCACTGCTTGTACACATTTGCAGTAACGCTCAATGCGTGATAATGTCTTTTCCTTGCGTTATCGTAAACGTACAATAATCTCTGTGTACAATTAGTAGTTAATATTCAAAAAATTATAAGATGAATCACACGTAAAAGGGAGTGCTAGTTCTACTTCATCTTACTAAAGGAGACGTCTAAATTGGGAGAAAAAAAAACCTCACGTACTTCATGGATGTCTCCACAACATTGCCCAAAATGCAATTTTGTGTGCTGGATAACAAATAGTTTTTAAAGTATTAGAATATTTAAATCCAAAAAAATTGCCAAATTTTTTGAAACAAATATAAAAAAAATTTAATTTTCACCTTATGAAAAAAGCTTTTTATAATTGTGAAATACGCACTTTGCGAAAGAAATAATTTTTTGCATTTTTTTACGAAACAATATTTTAATAATATTTTTTATACATTATTGAGTTAAATCGTATTGTTGATGTTTACAACAATATTCAATGTCATAACAGTATCGATTAGTGTTGGCGATAGTACTTTGTTCATAGAATATTCATGTGGGTTTTTGAATGATACAGCATGTATTACTTGAAAACAGTTTTTAAATACATTAAAACCGATAGTTCATAAAATTTTTAACATACTAAAAGAAATTTATGCTATTTAATGAAACAATTGCGTGAGCCCCATACATTTTATTTAAATTGATCTCGTACTTTAAATCGATTGAACGAATACCAGGTGTCCGTGTTAGTAAATATTTTACTACCAACCATGCATTTGCTTTACGCGACACAAATTTTCGATTTTTATTAATGATAAAAGATGAACAAATAACTATCACATATTTAATAATATCGAGGTTTTAATATCAAATAGCTGTATATTTTATATAAAGTATAACGTTTTTATTTTTCAAAAGTACCTGTGTAATACATAAAACACACGAGTGAATGTGTTCAAAGAAAAAAAAAAACTTACTGAATAATAAACGAAACGATGAAGAATTGTGCGGGATAATAAGCATTGTCCCAAAAGATAAATTGTTAAGGAAGTCAACAACTTCTGTATTTTCTTAGAAGGTGAAATGTGTTGAGTTAAAAAAAAAATAAATAAATAAATAAACAAGTTGTGCAAAACAACTACATTATTGTTGTCTTAGTTCTCACAGCGGCCTGTCTTTTAATATAAGGAGCAAAAAACAGATGTAGTATGCCAATAAAGATGTTATTCTCTGTAGAAAATGGAATCCTTGTTTTTTTCTATTCCTTAATTTATTTATACTATATGAATAAAAAATTAAAAAATTTAACATTGTCTACATTTAAAATGGCTTAGGCGGTTGGCGTCGTACATGAGGCACAGTGCCATGGTGACCCTTATTGGATAAACGCTATTCGACGATTAGTTTTTTAATAAGTTCACTTACTACAACAAAAACTAAGTAAAAAATTAAGAAATCATTCAAAAAGTGATTTTCGATACCCCCGCCGAAACTACGAAAACTACTTTATTTCCTGCAATCACGGAAAAACGTTGTATTTTCGGCAAAGTAGGATAAAAAATTGTATTCAGGCGTCGAGACAAAGTACGGCATGATCCCCTCACACCCGAGAGGGAATGTCATACTTTTTTTCCTCGGTGTATAATACAATTTTTATCCTACCTTGGATATTTTTGAGGGTCGGTAGTGCCGTCGGTAGGAAAAATAGGATTCGCACCTAGTGCGCATCCAACCAGGGCAAGCACAAGGAGTCCCTCGGGCCCTGCATTACAGGTCCCTCAGGCATGGTGCTTTCCCTGGTGACATGCACCACTAGGTACAATAACTACCATTTCAGATTTCTATTGTATAAAATGTATGTTTCTGGCCTATGGGCATCTACAGTCAAGCAGTTTATGAAGTAAGGAAAAAGATTAGTGTTTTATACTTACTTCCCTTTCGATTTTCATTTCATTGAAGTGGTGAAGTCTATGTTTTTGAGGACTCAACAAATTTCTATGAAAAAATTTAAGGAACATCATTTTTAATTTCTCAGGTTTATTATTTACTAAAGTAGTTATGGTTGATTTTGTGATAATTCCCACAAGACTGTGAAAGTGGCGTTTTCACAGTTTTCATTTCAGTAGCGATTTTCTCAAAAATAACATGGTTCATTTTAATTATAATTAGACAAGGTAAAATCTTGAAAATAAATTCGAAAACCAAAAAAGGGCATAGTTTTTTACCTGTAAAAATCTGGTCCAAATTTGTTTAAAACTAATTTTTCTTATAAATTGCAAAAATTACTTTTCTATCCGAAAAAATTTAGATATTAGTTTTTTGTATTATTTTCAGTACAGAAGACCTTTTGTCATTTTTTGATTAAATTGGCTGTTACTGAGTCATTAAAATGCTTAAAAAAACACATAAGTAGACATTCTCAAGGTTTAAATTAGTTACAAAAATTTATTTTTGAGTTGACTATGATTTTTGTATATTATTTAAACATTTCTTGACAATATCCTGACAAAATAAGTTCTTGAAAATTTTGGCAAAAGTCTAGGTCTGACTATTTAAACAAATATTTTTTAACGATTCGCATGAAACTTTTTTTTATTGAATTAATAAGTTTTATTTCTATGTTCAAAAATGATTTTTTCTCATTATCAGTCAGAACAGATTATTTCAATGCTAATTTTTATTTGTTAATGAATGTTTTAAGCCGTGGTTAAACTCAAAAATTTTGTAAACGGAAGCGGGATTTTGCCTTGTCTAGATAACATTATACTGAGTCCTGAATCCAGTTTGATGTTTTTTTAATAAAAAAAAAAAAGGAAAAAGAAAATAACGACTTAAAAAAAAAAATCTCATAAAATGAATATTTTTTGTAAACTAAAAAAAATTTTTTTGAGAAAAAAATTATTTGAGTAAATAACATACTTTTTCCAGTTAACTTTAATCTTTCAAGTTAAAAAAATGAACGAAATAAGGATAAGGTATTGGTTTAGAAAAAAAAAAAAAAAAAATAATTCTAAAAAAAATTTCTTTTTTAAGTGCAGCAAAAGGGTTTTTTAAAAAATGTGTTTTCTTCAAGTATTCCTTACTATTGTTTATTTATTATGATATGCCAAGTAACTCTTATCATATCTATACATTTAACAGTAATAAAACACGTCCCGGTCATTCAAATTTTGCACTGGTCGGCAATTTGACGTGATTGGACCTTCTGTCGAACATACTTTTCGAAACCAGGCCATCTGAAAAATAATTTTAACGTATTAAGTATATCATACCAGGACTTTTCACCTTACCGACTATATTTTACTTCACTAAAAAGAAGTTTCATCATCAAATAAACGTTTTTACGAATACAAACAAATAAATGCGAATAAATGTACGTACAGATAAAATTAATATTCATTCAAATCAAATAATATAAATTTGAATAAAATGAATAATTTTTGTACAACGTAATATTCAATTGATTTAAATAAACATTTATTTTATTCGAAGACCATCACCTTTCAACACGCAATGCTAATTAATGTATCTATGTAGACATAATGGACAGGGGACTGTCAGAGTTGAATTGGTTCCCAAACGTCTCGACGCCAAGAGACTGCCCATATCTGGCCCGAGTGTAGCTGTGTTGTAGAAAATTTAAAGTACGGGAAACTCCATGAAAAGCATTTATTTGAAATTTTTGTATTTTTGATTACCTAACCATTTTTCAAAAATTATCATGGTTCTAATAACTTTATGACTATTTATCAAGATCGTGTGCAGTTTATGTCACAATAAGTACTTTTTCTTTTTCTTCAGAACGTTTAAGCACTCTGACTGTAAAAATTATTCATTATACAGACCAAAGATTTTTCATCCCCCGTATCTTCAAAAATTACTCTCCCTTCAAAACTTGTTTTCTCAAAATAGTGCATTAATCCTTTTGGCATTTTGGTTTATCATAGTTACTGTCATCCAAGACATTTTTGAATTCAATAAAAAACTTGATCTGCTAAAACTATATATATAAAAAAACCGTCTGCTAGTTGATCCCTCATGGTCTAGATGAGCTCGTCGTTGGCTCAGTTGGTTTTCCAGAATTCAATCCACTACACCGACTTAAAATTAAGAATTAGTTTTAAGATCCAACCCACAGCTCTCAACCCAATGTAATTTAATAATGTAATATTCTGTAGCTATAAAAGCCTTAATAAGGGACTCAATAAATCTTTCAAATAAATAAATCATGGTCTTGATATGGGCAGTTTCTATTATATTGACTATGAGCACATCTCAGGTGGTGCCGTCAATGCCGGATTTCAGTACCAAAGTTTCCTGCATGAAAGCATTTGATCTCTTGGGAACGGTTCTATTTTAATTAACTACATTTCTACTTCCATGTGGCAGTTTATAATAAGGGTTACGAGGCTCTTCAGGTAAACAGCACTTATTGGCTATATATATATATGGCACATCTAATGAGCCGATTAACCTTGTCTGGCTGGTATGGAATTAATTTTAACTATATAACAAAGGGAGTGTAGTACTTAATCACCCCAAATTAATTTTAATTTGATAAAGTATACCAATGTCGTGTAAGAAGTACGAACTCTATAAATTAACACATGAAAATAGAGTGTTAGTTAATTAAAATAGAACCATACCCATGAAATTCAATGCTTTCATGATAGAAAATTTGGTACTGAACTACAGCATTGGCGGTGCTACCTGAGATGTGACCGTAGTCAATAGGGACATAGTACGATAGAATTAGAAAAAAGCACGGTTAATTATAAAAAATTGTTATTAGCGCGAAAACTGAACTATTAGCGTGAGAATTTCTGAACAAATCTATATAGTTTTAGACTCCAAATTGTGTCAGATAACGGCCCAAAAAAGCGGAGGGACCATTTTTTGCTTCTTGCAGCGGTTTGCAAAAAGTTTAAAACCGATCGTCTTGAAATTTGGTGTAAATGTTGAGGGACACATGATATACATTGTATTTAATTTTTGAGTCTTAATATTTAAATGAACGTGAGTTATAGATTTTTAAAAAAACGGTCCAGAAGAGCACTTTTTGGCAAATTGCGAAAAAATAGCTGGGCTAATTTTATCCCAATAGAGTTCATTTTCTTCGTCTTGAAATTGCGCATTTTTTTCAACCATACAACTTTTTTGTCTGACTCTCCAGTTTTTTCTAGACGTGAAAAACCATTTTTGACCACATTTATCATTTTTTTAGGCCGTTAGCTGACACAATTTTAAGTCTAAAACTATTTATTTAGATTTGTTCAGAAACCGAATAACTACCTCCATGATTTTTTTCGCGCTAATAGCAATTTTTTTTTCAAAAAGCTAGTTCTATCCTACTAACAGGCAGTCACCTATCCACAACTACGATTTGGGCCATGTAAGTATGCTGACGTTATATCAACCGATTAGTAGCATCCGGTAGCCCGAAGGTTTCTCAAATCGGGGTGTTAGTAAGGCTATCGGTAAGGTAGAAATTTCTGATAGTATATAGTAAATGTCTCAATAAGCGATGTATGGTGTATAGCTCAATCCAGAGGGCGCCAGGACCCGCCAGCCCTGTTTAATGTACACTAGAACGGCTAGATACTCCCAACCCCCTCCGTGGGTTGAGTGAAACTGAAATCATGTACTCCAGTATATGACTTCAGTGTCACTCAACTCGTCGCAAGGGGGTCAGAAATATCTGGCCGTCTAGTGTATATGTATCCGTGTAAATGTTATGAGTTCGGATTCGTACATAAGCGTGTACTATATTTGCTTTGAGCGCAATTCCGAAGTCGTACCTCCACTGGGCACTTTGAGAACGATTGATCGTGATTAGAAAAGGCAATTATTATGAAATCGAGCTTCCGGCTTCATTCACCAGGTGGCAAACCCTTAAATGTCGCTTCTCTACAAGCATATGGAAATCAATTCATAGTACTGTCCTTTTCTAATCACGACCAATCGTTCTCAAAACGCCCAGTGGGGGCGCGATTTCGGAATTGCGCTCAAAGCGAGTACTGTATAGAGTTGTAGTCACAGCGGCAGACGATATACCAAATACACTGACCCAACAATCGTACATACGACACACACGTATGGAAACTCACGGATACACTAACACATCGATTAATCAAGACTGGCGTATCCTGGTGCCCGCTGGATTGAGCTTTACATCTTCATTAAAAATGTATTTTTTTGCATACGTAAAAAAATAATGTACTTGTGAAGCCGATATGGCAATACTCCGAGGCTGAATTATCCATGTAACAATTTCACTACACGGCGGATGGGTCAGCGAGCCACAGTACGCATAATACTTGCTCTCAAAACTCGGCATCAGCCATTCGAGAGGAAAGGCTGGCAATAGAGTGCAGCTTCCTGGATTGATTACGCGCCACAAGTTTGTTACCACGTGGTCCAGGTACGGATTATCTGCCTCAGTAATCTCATTGAAAAAAAGAGAAAAAATTGACTTCATGGTATACATTTTGTAGTATATGAGTATGTTTTCTGATAATTAGTACGAGCCATCATTGAGGTCAGATAAAAGTGTTATTTAAATTTAGCCAAATGATGCGTGAAATAATGTATGGATAGTGATTGGAATAGTACAGGCAAAGAGTATAAATTTATCTTTATTTTTACTTCTGCTGTAATTATAAGGTACTGATAGAAAAATTGTATCCATTCCTGAGACTATAAAAACTGTCGATGGAAGGTTTGCACCAAAAATTAAAATGTAAGGAATGAGTTAAATAAAATAATTCATGGCGAAAGTAAATAAATAAGAAATTATTATTCTACTGATAAAAAAAACTCTTAGCTATTATGGTAACAACCAACTCTAATAGATAAAAAATTATGGAGGTCCAAAGCCTTTCACCGATTATAAGAGAAATACCAGAGCAAACTGTATGATTTAAATAACACGACTCAATTTGGATATTATTCCGTTGTTATATTCAACTAAGTTATAGTAACAATACCCTACCCTTGAACGTAAAATAACAAACTTTCATGCTACAAAATGCTTTTTCATCCATTTTGAAATGTTTTTCGATATTTATTTAAGTGTATTATATATAGAATATAACCCAATAACCCAATCTATAACAACAGTATAGATGAAATTGGTCAATTTAATAAAGTGTGTTTTTAGACGATCTATATTTTAAGTATCAAACATTTTTTTCTAAAAATGTAATTTAGAATCATTAGATGGTGTACAATAATTTTTTGGTTATTTTGAAACGATTTTCATCAATTGAATCGTTAAGGAGGCACTCTAGAAAAAAACTTACTTTGCAAAAAAAGTCTCATCTAATAAGATCTACAACTTTTGTATTCAACACTTTGTTGTAGAATTTGAATTTATTTTTCTAACAGACAAAACATTTTTTTCGTTGTTCCTGCATACATTTTGTTTTATAGAGCATCTGTATCGAGATGTAGAGCAAAGTGTATGATACAAAAAAATGTATTTTAACGAGATCTACCATGCTGTTGCTTAACACTATTTGACAATTAAAAATTCTCTCAAAACGTTTCCTTTTCATGAAACTTGTCCCAATTTAAACCATTAGCTCAGACATCCAACTTGAAGTTATGAACGAAATTTCAACTCATTTAGATCATAATTATTTGAGTTAGTAGAAAAACTTTATGATGTACATACATATAAGTCCATACATATACTACGTGATCAACTCACATGACCCTCATTCTAGGTTCAAAATTTGTTTTATAATAAAAATTTGACGATTTCAAAGTGGTTACACTTTTTGCTCTGGCAAAATTAAAAGGCACTCCCATACATCGGTCGTACCTGAAAACGATGAGCCAGTTGTAGTGATCAGTTGAGCCTCTAACTTAAAGTTTCTTCCTATAATCTCTGCATACCTAATTAAATTTGACTATTACTGTGATTCAGAAAGGATGTATAATTTTAAAACAACCTCGTTGGAGGAGCAAATGTAGCCGTGTGTCAAAAAGATAATGATTACGTGGTAAGGTATTTGTAAATATGGTAAGGGTAGCTTGTAACAAAGACAATGTTGAAAAAAGTATGTAATGGTCATGCATTAAATAAAGTACGAAAATATTTCTAGTATGCATTGATGTTTAGAATTGGTGTACTTTAAAAGTTATGATTTAAATAAAAGTTATTTTAACTAGAATTTAAGAAATGTGTATAATTTTGAGTATTGATCACAAAAACTTGGTTATAAAACAAATATATGTGGTATATCTACATCAACCACTGGTAAATGTAATCCATGACAATACTAAACCAGTTAATTTTTTAGTCCATGACTGTCATTTAAAATGAGGTACAGTATCTTATTATGGCCTGTTATTAATAAGCAATAATATTATCTAGCTTCAGTAATTCAATTTTAATTACAAAAGTTAAAACAATATAAATAAAATGGATTTGATTCCTTTACATGATACACTTCCCAAATTCAAAAAATTCCTAGCATCGATGTAATCGTATAAATTAATCTCTGCACTTAACACTCACACTTTCGAATGATTGTGAAATGAGCTTCGCTCCGCATTCAAGGCATAAAAAGTATTTTAACAAGTATGTGCATGTGTTAATGACTCAAAAAAAATAATTTTTTAAAAGTTTATGCCACGAGTTTTACCAGAAATTTTTAAATTTCATCCATCTTCCAGGTATAATAAATAATTTTTCCAACTTCGGATATTTTTGAGTGGTTACTGTTCATCTGACCAGGGGTCCCACTGGTCCCTTGATGGTTGCTGTGCAAGCACCCGCGGGCCCAGGGACTACCCTGGAGAGATGCGCATTTGCGACGAAAACTACTATTTTGTTATTAGTTGACTGATAATTATGTGCAGCCAAAGTGGTCAGATCTTACATTTGATAAAATAATTACTCATACGTATGTAAAACAACACATACAAAAACATGGACCTCCAAGAGTAGTGCCAATGTTTCATACTTGTTACTTTTATCTTACTAGTTATACAATAGGTCACTTATTAATCAAAATTGACACGGCCTCTCAGTCTGTTACAACTACGCACGAATGGCTGGATAAAAGTTATTTTCAACTCCTGAGTTAAACAAAAAAAAAGCTTGTTTGAATGTTTGATGTTTTTATTTTATTCGTTACATTTTTTCCTTGCTTCCTTCCCTCATGTCTCACCAAAAATTGCTATCTCGAACTGCGATATGTTAGAAAAATATGCAATGGGCATGACTACATAGAAAAAAGTGAAAAAGGCAGGTGACGATTGATACCTGAAAAAAGTAGGACACAATGGCCAAGCCGTCCTTGACCTTACAGGCAGCAGCATCGCGCGGAGTCTCGATTCCCCGTTTCAGGTGCATAGCCTGCAGCTCCATGGAGTAACCAACGTAGTCGAGGGTGTGCTCACTGCCCTCGTCATTGGCCGGGCCCCAGCGAAACACTGCCGAGTGAAAATCGTAGACCGACTGGAGGGGACCACCTTGGAGCTTCGGCCTCGACACGTGGTTCCAATGGCCCAAGAGCACCACTGCGTGTACGGGCGTTCGTTTCGTTCGATTTTAATGAAATTACCAAAGTTACTTACCCACTGGTTGATTAATAACTCGGCGCGTGCGGTGCCTAACGTTGCAAGGCTTTTCATTTTTACGAAAACGCGGGAAACCTCAGCTGGACTCATTTTGTTTATGAAGCGAGACAATTATCGGGAATAATTTCCTGATATTAATTTCAGTGTTTATAGTGGGAGTTGGTGAGTTTCTCGAGAACATGATAAATACCAACTCTAGCCAGTAGAAGTTGTGGGAAGGTTAATGGAACTAATTTAATTACCATTGGGTATTCATTAGACGGGCCGAGATCATTGGAAACCTTGCAAATTTAATGAGATCCTTGACTCTGCGTTGCACGCGAGAAGATAAAAATCACGCAGGTATAGATTCATCAAAAAATACTACATTAGTCGCCGTAAGCATTATGTTATTTGAAGAGAAGATTAATAGTGTGATGATTCATCAATCGGCTCGACACTTTCTTGTTTCATTTGGACTGAGTATATAACGTAAGATGAAACAAAAATTAAAAAACATATCATCACCAAAAAAATCTGTGTAGCTAAGACGTGAAAAAATTGTATCTTCGAATGAGTGTAACCCAAGATTTCTATGTTACACGTGTAATCCAATATGTGGGATGATCAAGTTCCTACACTCAATTGCTGTGAACATAGATGAAAAAAATGAGTTTGTTAGCTACAACACCAAATAGCGGGTATGACTAAAAACAGTTATTGCCGATAACAGGGAAAAATCAAAGTCATGCCCAAACGTGATAAGTTAAAGTCATAAAAATCGGAAAAAAGTGTGCTTTTGCCTCATGTATTTCTCTCTGAAAATGTAATACTGATACACACGCCCTATGATGGGATGGAATTCTCAATTAGACACAAAATAACCTGTGTTCCCGTCATTCGAGAGCTGAACGGAATACGGTTCGTCGTCGTAACTTCGCCAGCAAAGCGGCTTCGAGGGCACCAGGGCGATGGCTGATTTGCCAACAATGTTGATGGGCGACTGGGACAGGCTCCGGGCCTCGGGGTAGGCGCAGCGCCAGTAGCTAGGGCCGTTGCTCACGCCGTAGAGGAAGGCTTGCGGTGGACTAATGCTTGGGCACGCGAAGCCTATTTGGATGCACGACCAGTCCAGCACTTCCATGAGCAGGATTGCTGTTTTCGAAAAATACAGGGCAATTGGCGTTGGGTGCAAGAGCGTGGGGGGGGGGGGCTGGGTCGAGAAATTTCGTAATATACCTATGAGGATGATGCTGATGCAGTAGATGATAAAGTCAGGAACTGTGAACGGACTGCTCATAGTTTTTTGGTTAGCTGCACTGATACTTTTTTAAAAATTAATTTTTTAAACTATGGATAGAGAAAAAAAAATTAAAAGATGGAGCAAGGGAGGTTACGTTACAGTCGAGTGTGATACATGATAACGATAACTGTGAGCTTAGCTGTTAATTTCATCTTAGACGCATGCGTGTGTGTATACAAGTAGTGTCATTATTTTAGTGATTGTAGAATATTTGTATGATAATTACATCCAAATTATAAATTGCATCAATTAATTTTTTTTGTATCGTTTTTTAAAATTAATTAAATCCTTCATAATTATACTACGACTAAAAAAAATAGTCTTATTATGAAAGTTGGAATAAAAAAAGGTTAATAATTAGAAAATCGTACGTCTTTCGTCGATATCTTGCTGTAGGCAGGTTTACATCGGAAAAAATTTCGTTAAAAAGCATCAACTAAACTTTCAAACTGGTAAGGTTTGTAGAGTTTGAAATGGGACACCGTTTAATTTTAAAAATATTAGAATATTACATACTTTCAAATAAAATGCTAAAATCAAAATCGCAAATATCACGAAACACTAACAATATTATGGTGATTGTAATTATACTGTCCACAACTTAAAATCTGTCTATACTTTTTGAGTCAACACGTCTCATCTGACTCATTTTGCAGATTTTATTTTGTATACTTTGAAATTTTAATTAGGTCTTGCGAAGGAAAGCTATTGAAGAGAGCATGTAATAAGTTGTCCAAATAAAAAATCTATTATATTTTTTCGTTGATAGCTTTTCTCCGCAAAAACTAATTAGAATTTCAAAGTGTATGAAATACAATTTGCAAAATAAGCTTTGACATGAGACTCTGAAAGTATAAACAGATTCAAAGTTGCGTACAATGTAAGTTGAATGTGCAAATTTCAAAAATTCTTTCAAAAATAATCAAATCTAATGAAATTTATTTAATCACTTTTTATCCAAAAGCTACCTTAAATAGCCTACTTTTACTATTTACTTGATTTATAACTGTCACACTTTTTCAACTTTGGACGGTGAAATAGAGTCCCAATAATCTTGCAACTTCAGGTATGTTTATTTTTGTACGTCAGTATCAACAAATCGAAATTCACCAAGTTTACTTTAATTCATCAAGTCTACAATTTTTTTAAAGATAGAACTACGCGTGTGTGACAAAATTAAAAAAAAAAAATGTCCCGGCCATCAAAAATAAGTAACTTGTTTGACATATTTTGATTTCGTTACTTTTTTTACGTAAAAAAAAAAAAAAAATAACAATTTTTCCGCACAGAGGAAATTTGGACGTCAACCGTTGGCTTACCGAAATGGAATCAGTCACCAGTTGACTTAAATTTAATGCACGTTTTACACCGGAAGTATCCACCTTTGTACCTTCAAGGTCATGTATCGAAAAATGCCCTCGTCCAAATGACCAACACTGGAAGTACCGGTGATTAGCTAAAAAAAGTCATTTCATTGCGATAACGGCTGCAAAAATGTATACAATATTTTCAAGTATTTAACTGCGTCTACAAAAGAGGAGCTTTAAAAGTAGTGAAAAAAAATTTGAAAGCCTCAGTATAATAAAGTCAAGTGATACAAAATTCATAACCACGAAATATGTTCTTTCAAAAATTCAATTAGTCTATAACCTACACTCACAATCCATGATTTATAGGGATACTAAATTCTATTTATTCTATGAGTTACTTTTTTGGTGTCTTGCGTCTAACATGAAAGAATTTTTTTTTAATTATTAGAACCACAAATGATTTTAAAGTTGATTTTGCTGATTTTTATTTTGAAATGGGAATTGGTTCCTAATGTATTAAAAAAACATATTCACCAACCCTCCGGGCAATCAAATTTTTTTAAATTATCACTTAACTTACAAATCTTTGCAACATAATTTTTGTAGCTGCTTACTGAGATTTTTAAATTAATTGAATGCATATTTTTGATGATTTGATTAAATAATATTAAACAATGATCAACAAATAATAAATAGTATACTTAGACTAGTTTCTTGTTTTCATGAGTTTATGAGTGATCATAAAAAAAAACACTTTTGAAGCCAAATAATTAATTTTGTAAAAATATAAGTAGTAACTTATAAAAATGAATTTCGTTAACGATAAAGATAAACACTTTTTGGATTATTTAAGATTGAAAGTTGATTTATTTGCTTAAAAATTGTTTCATTTCTCTCTCAAAACTCATAGACAAGTGTGTTAATATGTTTGCGAATAATTTGAGTTAAAATCTTTTCCAGCTAAAAAATTCATATTAAAATTAGTACCAAAAAAAAATGGAATTGAAAAAATCCTAATAGTATTTGAAATAACAGCTTTAATATTTTCAAAAATTTTTCACGTATGATTACAGTTTCTAAAAATATGTTACACTTTTTCGTTCAGTTGTGTATCATAAGTAGTCATAATTATATGATAGTCCAGCATAAATACTACAACATGTTTAAAGTAAAAAAAGTTTTGGATTTTGAAAAGCATATCTTCAAAATAATCGTGCTTAAGTTCGAAAGTTTATAGTTATTAATCTTTTGTGCTCAAAATATTGTGTTTTGATCTGCCTAATTAAATTTCTTCCATTATATCCTGATCTTGAAACTTTTTCGAATAAACATGAAAAAATTAAAAACATTTTTAAACTGCAGACCAGTTTGATTGACTTTGAAACTTCAATATTTTTTTTTGTTTGCCAACACTTGACAAATCATTTTATTAAAATATTGATTTCTATATATGTGCAATATCCACTTAAAATCGTATAAAAATAACTCATTTTTATGGAAAGTTTCATGTCCCTACGGCTATCTATTAGTTCATATTATAAGTCCAAAGCCTGAATCCAATCCTAATCATGACGCCCAAAATGCGAGTCAAACCTTTGATGATGATAATTCAATGAAGTGCACCTCGAACTCGATACTAATTTTTTCATGCAGTGAAAATCCAATTCAACGACAAGAGCGTTCCCAGTGTACGGGGCGGGCCACTCGCCGACGGGGCTGAGTATCAATTTTCCGATATGCAATTTCGCTGGGGTCCAAGCGATGCGCGTGGCGCTGAACATTCCGTCGACGGTGTTTGGTACGTGCATCAGATTTATTCGTTGTATTTGCAATCAGGAGAATAGGTGGATATTTTTGCACGTAATTTACTAAACTGACCTCTCGAGTCTTCATGGGGTGTATGGAATTTTCGGTGTTCACTCGTATGCAGCCCGAAAAATTAAATTGAGCTGTTTCGTGTGCATCCAAGTGAAAAGTACAGAGATTCATAAAGCTCAATTTATGAAAAAGACTTTACCTTTTGATATGATATATTATGCACAAGTGATACATGTATTACCAGAGTAAATAGTAGATATATATGTATGAAATGATACACTTTTAAAAATAATATTTTCTAGTTGTCTCATTACGCTAAAAATGTCGATTGCCTTATTTCGTGGGTATAAACGACTATTCGATATATTTTAATTGTCTTTGCGATCTTAATTTTTTGATTTACTAAAATCCATAAATTTTTCTCAAAAATATTTGTGTCACATTAGTTTTCATCCGATAGTTGTATAGAAAAAAAACAGCTTTTTTCCTTTAGAACTCAGTAGCAAAGTGGCTTAAAAACTTTTCTTGCTTTCAATAAAATCCTCTAATTTTTTTTACTTGGGGTGTAGCTTAGAAACTCAATAATACACGCTCACACAGAATCTACTTTTAAGACGTTAAATACTCATATTAGAATAAAAATATTTTTATTACAAGGGAATCAGTCATTAGTATAGAAAAATTTCTTTCAGCACCTCTGAATCCTTTAAAGGCATCGAGTAATTTCTTTTTTTAATCAACGCAGCGTAAAACTGCTCCACAAGACCTTTTTTTAATGTATTTCCGTCCAGGCCAATTAAGTATTTTCCACCGAATACGTCTATCAGGGGGCTTTCTACATTTATCCCTCACTCCGGAAAAAAAAAAACGCTAATTAAATCGCCATGCGAGCGAAACTAATTATCGAAGCTCGGCATTTTCGTCTTCAAGGTTTTCCATGGAAGCCCAGGCGATTCACTGGAATACGAGCCACGGCACCATCGACAAATGCTACGACAAGGCCGACGGAGTCGCTATTGTTTCCTTCTTGCTCCAGGTAAACTCATCAGACGGCGACTACTTACGCTCTCTCTCTCTCTCTCTCTCTCTAAAGATACTTTTATTGCCCTTTTTTTTATCTCCATTGAGCGACTCCCGAGTTTATTTAATTGAAAGTGTCGCCTACACAAATCGCCGAGCAAAAAAATGAAGAGCGACGCTTTTCAATTAAGCCAAGCTTTGCGTACATTTACACGATGGCTTTAATCGAAAGAGCCGATTCTTTGATCAAGCTTGCCCGTTTCCAGGTGATTGGCTGTCCCGGTATGATCGACAATCCAAAGTTCTCGTGCATCGCCAGCTATTTGCCGCTCGTAAAGACTCCCGGCCGAAGCGTCGAGCTGCCGCCAGGTTTTGACACACCGTTTAATTTTCTCGAGTGCTCTTTCATTGGACTAATTCAGACCACGCGTCGGGCGATGCTCTGTGAAAATTTTTTTTTCAACACCATTAGTTAAATGAAATTGCGTGCTGGAGGGCTCGGATACGTATCTAAAAAAACATTTTATTTTTAATCAAACGGTTATACATCGTAGACTGCTTGAGCTGGATACAGGACGCTTGCTCGGAGCCGGGGTACTATACGTATAGCGGGTCCACCACGACTTATCCGTACCTTGAGTGTGTTACTTGGATCGTTGTGCCACGGCCAGTTAGGATTTCAGCGAAACAGGTTAGTGGCTGGCTGGTCTATTTTTAGCCCACAGTAGACATTTATTTTGCCGATGTTAAAACATTTTAAAGTTATTTTTTTCCCGTGTAGGTTATAATAGCTGAATTTTTTTTTTTTTTTTCAATGCTACATATGCAAGGTCCAAAAAAAATTATAATGTAGCGCAGAAAATAGGGCAAAATGTTTTTGTGAATAGAATGGTTTTCAAAATATTGAAAGAAACATTTATACAGTTGGTAAGTGTGCCTTCTTCAGAACTTCCACTTGCTCGTTTTTTGATAACTCCAATATTATTTAGGGGTTTACAGGGTTTCAAGTGAAAAGGTCTCCATTATGAGACGAAATATTGACTGGTGCATAAATAAAAACTTTTTGCTCAAGAAAGCCAAGTAGTGTTTCATTGTGGATGTAACCCAAAAAAATGTTTATACACCCTTAGACATTTTCCTTTTAATTTTATCTTTTAAAACACTTGTCATTATGTTGCATGCACTACACATGTTATTACTACGACAATCTACCGAAATTGTTCATGTTCTGAACAACTAATCCATTGAATTTATGGATTTGTCTAATACATGCATCCAATTAACCATTGAATCATTTTAATTTTATTATGAGCTTACAATTACAAACAATACATTATTATTACTACGATCTAATCTGCATTCGAGTCACATATACAGTTATTTTTTCAGTGATTGGCATTAATTAATCTAAAAATCCCTAAGTAATTCTTTAGCTGGTTTATAATGATGAGTGAGCTTGTCTCCATCACAAACTAAATGTTTTTTTGGATTTTTCAAAAAAATTAATTTAAATTACAATCACGTAATTACAGTGTAAAAATTGAATATCACGATTTAATTGTCTACTTTCGTTTTTTTTTTTTTTTTTTCATGTCAGATAAAGAGTTGATGGAGGTAAATTTAGTATTTGGACTGAAAAAGTTATAAATTTTCTGACAGAATCGGTCCAAAATATGTTTTTAGAAAAGTTTTTTTCGATTTAAATGAATGTTTATTTTTAAGAAAACAGAAAAAAGCCATCTAAAATTTATATGTAATTTTTTATAATTTATTAAACAATTTAAAAGTCTAAATTTTCATCATCATTGGAAAAAATATTAATTTATGATATTTTTGAAACTATAATTTTAATTTTTATTGATTTATTTTAAATAAATATTTATCCCTAGTTATTAAAAATCAAGTATATTTCAATTGAGGAATATTTTTAGCGCAGATAAGTAGAGTAATTCAAATAGTTGAAGAAAAAGTTTTTTTTTTAATGTCATGCAAAATGTTTACATGAGTTCTTGACACAGTTTTATCGTTCAAATACGTGCAACATACCGTATGTGTTCAAAGATAAAATTATTTTAAAATACTTGAAAAAATTTTTTAATACCTACTTTATTTTTTTCCTAAAAATACATTTATGTCATGGTGCGTCATTATTTTTGATGAAATATAAATTTCCACAGTGTAGAAAAAATAGAGATGAAAACAATTTGTAACAAAAATGATCAAATTAAATATTTGGAAAATAATTGTAATATTTTTAAAAAGCAACTATGCCCCCCTCTTGCGTTACACAAATTTTCTTTTTAATAGACTTGCGAAAAAATATTCTTAACTACAATTACTTTAATGATGAGTAAAATCACGAGAAAACTAATGGGATTTTCTTTTCAGGCCGAGGCTTTTCGGAACTTGTACGACTGGAACTTCGAGCACATTCTGCGCAACTACAGATCGGAGCAAAAAATTCAACTTAGAAAGATTTTCTACGCCACTGAAGACAGCGATCTCCTCTAACAGGAGCAACGACAAATAGATTGTTCTTTTGTTCCGACTTGCATTCACACTTTGTCCACATAACCTTTTGGCCTACGGTAACGGAAGATCCGACAAAATTATCAAAATACTACTCGTTACACACCAGTGTACATTTCAAATAAGAAAAGAAAAAAAAAGGAAAAATGGCAACAGAAAACGAGCTCAAAAGTACATAGTTAAGCAAACAATTGTGAAGGTAAAAAAGAAGTGCCCCAATTAACCCTGAAATTTCCGACATCCCTCTCAGCACTAACGAGAAAGAAGCAGTCCCCGATCGATATCATCGACCACATCACAAGGCCAAAGTATTTGCCACCCCTGACGTTTATCGGACACTGGTTGAACGACGGCGAGGCCACCCTGACGAACAACGGAAAGTACCGTAATGCACTCTAATTGCCTATGTAAACACCAGATGATATTTTTTCCTCGACTGAGAATATTGTTTTTTTTTTTTTTTTTTTTTTTTTTTTCATGAATTTCATACAGCCGTGATAGAACTGAGCGGCTCCAGGATACCCTCGATCATTAAGTGCGGCCCATTGTGCGACGAGTACGAGTTTGAGAGCGCGCACTTCCACTGGGGCGAGTCGGACTGGTGCGGCTCCGAGCACTCGATCGATAACACTTGGTGCGGAAGCTTGTGATTATTTTGAGAAAAGTGGGCGTGTTTTTTTTTGCTTCCTCGTAGAATCAGGTTTTTATGTTTCATGGGAAATTAGTTTTCGTTGGGCTTCGTTTTCACTAGCTAACCTACTGTTGGTTGAAAATATTGTTTTCCAAAGGTCGGAGGAGTGTTTCCAGTGCTTCTTTTGAGCAAACAATTGGCGATGCATTTTTTCATTTTAGCTTTCGGAGTGTTAATGTTTACGTGCAATTTGACTGTTCATTATGTTACATTATTCAGAGCTTTAATTATATTTTTCACCTTTCAACATTCAACTTTATTTTGGATTTCAAAAGTTTTTCTAGGTATACATTTTTTTTCGGTATATTATATGATACATAAAAAGTATCTACCTTATTTGTGAGTTTCAATATTTTCATCAGTACAACCATTTCTTATTTCGTGAAGAAAAATAACGTCAGGTTTTATTACTTATAACTGCAGTTAGTAGATTTTCAAATGATTTCATCAACTTTTTGAATGAATATTCGAACGAAAAAATACGTTTCTCTCATTTTACGATAATTAGATTTGTACTGAGCATCACACTTAAAAAATTTAATTCAAACAACTTTCATTATTTGGCACTCAGTTGAGATATTTCATATACATATCTTATACGTATGTGTATATGTGTGTATACGTTGAAAGGTTTTATTTTGTGATAAAAGTTTTGAATTTATCATTTAATTTTAATTCACCAAAGATAAGTGTTAACTGTAATCGAATACTTAAAAATTTGCAATCGGACATAAAAAAAGTCTTACACACACCGAATAAAGCGCAGTTGTCTGTTGAATTGAATAAATTTTAATTAAGTTTGCAAAATTTAGTTAAAAACATAGCCAGCTTTTTCCTTATCCATTAACAAAATAAAAGTTAACATTTCAAAAAATATCTCATATCAAGTATCGACGATACTAATAAATGAATTGGAAAAAGTTTATAATTTCAATAAATTTATACCCGATAATTGCACAATATCGAACTGAAGACCAAAAATTTTCAACAACAATTTTAACGTACAATTATTTTGATTCAGAGGTTAAAATATTAAAAAGAGTTGGATTCTTGCGTACAGATGACGATGTATTGAATCATAAGGTTGCAAAAAAGTATACGTAATACAGTAAAGTCCATTGAAATAAAAATATTGGAAATAAGGAATTTTGAAAAATCAGTATTAAGTTGTCACAAGGAATTTGGTACCCATAAATTTATTGTACGGTAGTCTTTCTTTTTACCACGAATATTCTTCAATAACAAAATTACAAACCATCGATAATAGACGCTCCTGATTTCTCACGTATACTGTTTGCTTTGGATGTTGAGCATATCAATAGACTCATATTTCAGTAATACACAGGAGAACACTCGGCTATTGCGCCACACAATCTAATTACGAGCAACTCTGTATCGTTTATAGGTTTACGATGGAAGCGCACGTGAAGCACTGGAATCGAAAGTATCAGACGCCAGACCAGTGCTCCAAGTATGAAGACGGATTTTGCATACTGGCTTATCTGTTCCTGGTAAATTTTCTCTGGGCAAAGCCCTCATTTTAGTTCTTTTTTAAACAAAAACAGTTTCGTGAAATCAAATATTTGTTTAATAAAAAATTCTAATATTACCTGTATTTATAATATGTTACGTAATGTGACTGAATAAGTTATTAAAGTGAAATTATTACTTCTACAGGTGAAAAACGTTTGCAACTGCGAGAGTTATTCGCCTCTTGACAAGATTACAGACAGACTCAAGGAAATACGTGAATTCAAATCAAAGATAAAAATTCCAGCTAGTAAGTGAAACTAATTCGAGGTAATAAATAATTTCCTCGAAGAAACCGCTTGAAGCGTAAAATTCTTGGAACAAACTTGAATATGTAATAAGAAAAAAAACACTGCTTCCCAGATTCCTTGAGCTGGATGCGCATGGCAACAGACTGCGGTTTTTATTATTACTACAAAGGCTCGTATAACGCAGCCAATTTTCCGGAATGTGCAGTGTGGATTGTGTTCCCGAATCCAATAACGATACGAACTGATCAGGTTATGAGCTTGATTGAATTTTCAAACAGAAAAAAGGGCAACCCTGAAATGAGATGCAATGCGTTTTTTTTCTCATTCAACAGGTGGCTGAGTTCAGAAAATTGAAAAATGAGAAAGGCCAGAAGATCAAATCAAACAGAAGAGAAATCCAGCATCTCAATGGCAGGAAGATTTTCAAGGCAGTTTCATACTAAACGTAGAATTAATGCATATTAATGAACGTTACTTCATCGTAAAATTACAGTAAAAACAAATAGAAAATCAAGTTAAACAGCAAAGAATCACATGTACATTCGTTTTTATTTTATTTATTAAAGTAGTCATGCGAGTCGATGGCAGCACAAGCTCTGCTTATGGTTTCACCTAGTAGATGGTAAATTCTCACGTAAAATACTTCGTGATACAGGAAAAGAGTCTCACTGGCGAGATCATCGTCACTTGCTCCTTCTTCATAACCATTATCCTCGTAATCTAACTTGGTCTCGGAGTAAAGGGCACCGATGACTTTACGACTCTCTTCTTCAAACCTATTGCAGAAACCACACAATAGCCAGTACACTAATTTCTCTTTCGAAGGGTGGTCTTGTGCATAAAGAGTAATTGGACGGAAGCATTCGAGGCAGATTTCTCGAAAACGTTCGAGTCTGATACGCCTCATGTTTGGATCCTCGATCTTTAAAAGAATCGATCGCAGGTCTGCCAATGAAAGGTTCCAATGGTCAGTATGGCAACCCATTGTCTCTCTAAACAACTCTTTCAGCTCATCAACCAAAAGAGATCGATAAAAGTATCCAGGGTTCCTGGCTTGGAAGACATCTGGCTCGAGGAAGAAGCAGCTATAAGGAACACAGTCCAGATGATGCTGGGTCGTGGCTCTGTGAATCACCTCGTCCACGATCTGTCGGACCCAGGAGTCCCGTACTCTGACTCTCAAGAAGGCTTTAATACCCTCGTATTGCATTTGCTGCTGTTGTTTCCATTTTTCAGCACAAGATATGCCCCAAAGACGCAAGTATAAGTTCCCTGGATATATTTTTGGTTCCAAAACAAGTTTCCATGTTTCTGTGGCTGTGCTAGGTCGTTCCGAAAAGAACCAGATTGGAAATTTAATCTTCTGACCTGGAAGGATTGTTATGTGGTTTTTGTTAAAGAAAAATGAGCTATTGGTACAGCTGGGCTTCGAAAAACGTGTAGAAGGAATGGGCTCCTTGCGCCAATGGATCTTGATTACATATATTCCACTATTTTCTAATGTAACATATCTAGTACATATATCGCAACCGTTGGACTGGAAAGTCAGCGACCATGTTATAGATTTGGCCTTTTTTGGAAGAATCCTACAGACACGTTCAAATTCAAAAATAGAGTATGCATACTTTTTGTTATCTATGTCTTCTTGGGCCTCTTGGACTTTGCGTGACTGCTCGAGGGAGAGTCTCTCGAAGTGCCGTCCCTTTTCAAGAATAAATTCTTTATCTTGGATTTTTACAGTTGCTCTGTCATCAGGATTGTGAAGCAACTCCTTTTTGGCATCTGGTGGGGTTACCGTGATCACTGGAATCCTGACAAAGCTTTCCTTTGGCTCGGTGCATTGCATATTTTTCCCAACGACCATTAAGTCTTCTATTTCTGGTTTCTTCTTTTCCAGAAACTGCATCTCTTCCGTCAATTCTAAAGTTCGTTGTTGCAAGTAATCCCCACACTCCCATTTTGACGCCACTAAAAGTTAAAAATATGATTTTAATAATTAAAAAAGATTCCTTTTACCTTAACTCATGCGTCATTACACTTGACTGTTGACGCGTTGACGCATGATTCAACCAACATCTTCTCTTTTTTGATGTAGTTCGGCAGAGCAACTCTGGTCAGCCGAGGTGGCAAATTCCTCGTGTCCCTGTCTGCTATTCCAATGACATCGTCTTCTTCCTCTTCACCAGCCTTAACTAATCGATCAACGCTTCGCCAAAAAGCTGGGTTTCCACGGTACTTGTCTTGATTCGTCACCTCCGGTTTGACAGCTGACTGCATCAGACATCGCGTTTCGTTCCTGCTGCGCACCTTTTCATGAGCGTTCAATGCTAGATCCAGAGGCTCACGACCTAGAACTGCACAGAGATGCTTCTGACGACGTTGACGGTCTGCCAGCCAGCGATTCCAGTTTGCCAGTCGATGATCCTCTTCGAGTGGCTTCTCCTTCGATATGTTTTTGCAAGGCTGTGAAATTTGGCAAAGGCGAGGCTTCGACCACGCCTTTGGCTCTCCTTTTTTTTTACCAATCTTACGTGCGTGGTCCATTTTTGTTGATGAATTTCTTCGGTTGGCACTAAGTATGGTTTCAAAATATAGTAGTACCAGTAGGTTTTTTTTTTAATTTGGTTTTTTCTATACTATTAAGTTAAAAAAAATTCTAATCTTTTTTAAACGTTTGTTTATACAAGCATTTCTGTTAGTTTTTCAATTTGCAAAGCTTAGCTGAATTTTCTGTTACGGTATTAATAATACATCTTTTAAGAACTACCTTTCAGTGTAAAATGTACATAATTAAGTCCCCAAAAATAGGTGATACTAAAAATAGTAAAAAATAAAACTAGTCAACTAATACAAATTTTAACAGCTAGTTGTGGTAGGAAAAAGTTTGAGAAACAAAAATATTTAAGTAATTCCATTGCAATCCTCATACTACATTAAATTATCCTAAGAACTATTAATCAAATTCTATGCTGCTTAACTTTATTTCTTTATCAACGAAGCTGCTCAGTCAATCGCGTTATCGAGTATACCGATGAGCATAAAAAAACACTGCACATAACAGCAGGTATGGTGAAGTAGTATCAAATTTTTTAAATTATCATAAGCTTACTTGTACACTGATTGAGATTCAACAAAGTTATATCAGTTTTTTTTTAACGATGATCGTCAATAATCATGAGACTACATTAACTAGCATGAAAATACTAGTTTTTAGTCGCCAATGGTGTTGCAGTTAACTTGCCTTTTTGGAAGTTTTTATGTTTTATTACTTAAAAGCTTAGTCTATGCTATCATTTCCTCCAATTTCGTTAAAATTTATTAAAACTAAAAATGCATGTGTTTGAACTCAATTAAAACCGATCAAAGATGCTATTTTTGTGAGAGCTTAAATAAACCACGCAATTTACATTAAAAATAGTAATAAACTTATATGATTACTCACACTTTTAATTATTACAAAGTTTGGTTAAGGTTAAACTCGTGGATAGTGCTTCTTTCGATTGGTCGCTTCAAATTTCTTGTGAAAATCAATAAAAATTAAATTATTTTACTTCGTTCGATTTGCACCTCTTGCCCAGGTATAATGAGTGAAAATAATGAAGGTAGCTATTCCAATGTTGTGATTAAAAAAATTAATTTCACCAAATTAACATATTATATCTTATAAATGGCATAACAACATTCATCTTATTGATTTAACCAATAAGAAATATGTATATTCTAGGTTAACTTTTTGTTTATTTACTTTGAACTAAAAATTTTAATGTCGTCATACTTAACAATGAAATCGAGAAAAATACAGTCATGAACATACATACTAAACGAAGTTCTAGAAAATGGAGCCGAAGAAGATTACAGCGACGAAGACGATGTTTTGGACGAAAACTCAAATAGGGCAAAATTTGTGTTTAAGCTCGGCAATAAAGAGGGACATTTAGAAGCACCGATTGACTTAAATATCAGCACAATGATAGGGATCGAACTGAAACCTCTTTTGTGGTACAATTATGATATAGGGCCTAAGAAGATTAAACTCACTAATACCGGATCCACAGGTTTGTGTCATTGAGAAGTCGAATGACTAGTTTCGGAAATTTCAATCCTTGAATGAATGAAGAGGATTAAAATTTTTCATGGCAGTATGTTCGTGATAATATTGAAAAGAATGACTTGAGGCCTTTTTTACCTCTAATATAATTGTTGGATAACTTTTTTAAACTTTATGTATGCATCGTATTGAAATCCTAAAAATCCTAGAGTGCTCGTAATTACTACCTCTTACAGTAAACGCAAGTCTTGCTATTTCAATGAAGTTTCTTAAAAAACAGTTTTTTTTTTTTTTTATAAGATTCGCTTGTTGTGTATAACTATTCTAACAATGATTAAAAACTTATTTCAGTAATTCTAAGTGCAAAGTGGAAAAATGAACATCCCTATCTAATTGACGGACCATTACTCGGAAAGTACGTCTTCTCCCAACTACATTTTCATTGGGGCAAAAACGAGATGGTTGGCAGTGAGCATTACCTCGATGGTTGTTGGTAACGTAAATAATACTCAGTCCCAATGAATCTTCAATAGCCAAATGTGTTTGATTTAAATGCTTCACATTATTTATCTGCTCACATAATTTATGCATAATGTCTTGAGGGTCGAAAAAAAAAGTACGGTTACATCCCACATATCTATATTCACCCCATGATGAAAAAAAAAATGTTAGAGTTGAGAGCAAAAATAACTCACAAACCTTAAACAAGCCGTTTGTCATCTCATATCGAATAAAATCATAAATAGCAACTTAGTGTTGCTATGGGGTAAAAATAAGACATGAGAGCAAGCTCCTTTTATTTATAAACGCGGTCTAAAAATACATTTTTACGATAATACAATAGATTACTTACCAGTTTTAAATGTATAAACACGAACTTTTCCATGTCTTTAAAACAATTTTTCTTTTTTATTTGAACTTGAGCAGTATGCCAATGGAGGTGCACGCTGTGCACTACAACGCGGACTACCTGAGCCATAACGAGGCCCTCCAGCACGATGACGGTATCACCATTTTGGTTTATATGTTCAGGGTGAGATTTTTGGTACAAAATCAGCTTCTGGTTCACGCACTATTTTTAGGAGTATTCATTCGTGTGTCCAATAATTTTTTATAAATTTATTCCATCCTTTTCAAAACCGACACAAGCGCGTTGTGGCATACAGTGTTTTTTTTTGACGATATATACAAAACTTGTCCTACTTTCCGGGTTACAGCGATTGAAATGGTACTCTCTGCTTTAAGTTCATCAAATCAACAGTTTTTCGTCAAGTATACATACAACCAATTTTTTACACGCACATATTACTGTTTTTTTTTTTTAACTTGTATATTCTTTTAATTAATAAGCTATTCTGCTGCATCATTTGTACTTATATTCGTATAAGAAAATCCACAAAAAATATCCCATTTTTGTCCACAACTTCAACTAAAAACTCTTATTTTCAGGCACACCTTCCAAATAAGGCTCGTTTTACTCATGATGTAATATACGGTCATGTAATTGGAGAAAAAGTTTGGAACAGATGCTTCACTGAAAGTGACATCTTTTTTCTGAGATTTACATTTTTCAAATTATATTTATACATATTACACACACACACACACACACACACACACACACACACACACACACACACACACATATATATATATATATATATATATATATATACATATAATTTTAACATGTACATCGCGGAAAAAGGGTATCACTCTCACTGAAACCCGTGTTCAAAGTTTTTGCCTCACAATACATGAAATTACGAGTAAAATAAGCCCAGTTTCAAAGACTGTGCCTCAAAAAGTTTTTCATTAAAATGGGTCACTAGAACGGAATATTTTCATTGGATATCCTTGTATATTTTGCTTAAATTGACAAAAATATGTGATGTTTTAGTAAAAAGGAATCCAAAATTTTTAGCTCCAACCTGGACCTAACCCAGCTCTGGATCAAATACTTGACAAACTGCCGCAAATACGAGAGCCGAATAAAAATGTCAAATTAACGTCAAACGATCCTCTTGTCGAGTTGTTGCGGCCTTTTTCGGACGATTATTTTCTTTACTGGGGAGCTCTGACAACGCCTGATTCCGGACTAAAACAGCGCGTTTTGTGGCTCGTCAGTCGTGTCCCTATTCCCATCGCTCAAGAACAGGTACGATTTGATTCGATTAAATAAAAAAAAATTAATAAAGAAAATTAGTTAAAAAAGAATTAATTGGAAAAATGAACATCCCTATCTAA
>NW_019379722.1:229054-257989 GCF_000648655.2 Copidosoma floridanum
TAGCCATAGCCCGTAAGACGGTCTTCTGATAGAGGGAGATAATATGAAATTAAAAGGTTTCTTATTACAGGCTGACAAAAAAACGTATTATAATATTCTTAAAACATATAATAAAAACATTTTAAATAATAAGTTAAGATAAAATTTTAACATAAAATTTAATTATCTTTCAATTTAGAAATAATTTATGTTGGGGTTGCTTCGTCGATTATATTTAAATATTTTAAATAACCTGTTTTGGTACTTTGTCTAATTTTTTGAGGTCTCAATTTTTTTGTTTTTCTTGAACATTGAAGCATTTATTTTTAAAAACTTTTCTTACGGTATGTATAGAGTCATTGATACGCCCAAGATGAGTACCTTAGCCCGAAAATTCTGGCTTTCATTATTATGGTTATTATCAGTATTGATATATAAATCGATAACCTACATTTTTTTTTTTTTTTATGGTTATTTTAATAGAACGCTTTGAAGCTCCACACTCACGTTTTTTCCACCCCAACGATACTCATGATTCAGCTCCGCAACTATTTAAGCATACTTTTTTCGTTAGTCTATTAAAAATTCTTGCTTCGAGAAGGAAATAATTTTGTGTCCTCGGTTGGACGAAATTAAATTCCAAATTCTTTCGAATCGTATACTACAATGCAACTAGAAAACATTCAACGTTCCACGGCATCAACATACCACTATCCAATGATATTCCAAAACAATCCCAAAACACGCGTACACCTACGCCGCACTAAAAAGCCAGTCTTATCGCTAGATCCGGTGGCTTTAATTAAATCCCCGGTCCTGAAATACACCCCCGGGCCCTTAAGCGCGACTCGTGTCGTATACATGCAGCTTACTCTCTTCCCTGGGCAGATAGCGCAATTCCGTTTGCTGCACAATAGCCGTTACGAGCCGCTGCTGCATAACTGCCAGGTGCTGAGGGAACGAGGCGAGCGGAATGTATTTCATGTCAACCCCTCCGGCCGGACTATAAGCTCGCTGCTGCCCATTACCCGCGAGCCACCCCCGCCAACTGCTAATCAGATCCAAGCCGAGATCGACAAGCAGTGAGGATTCGTGGAGAGCTATAGTTTCTGCGGTTACGTGTTTTTTGGGGAGTTTCCAGAGGATTGCGGTCCAAAGCAAGTAAATCCTCGTATTTTCATGGCCACAAGAGAAAGTCGAGCGGGCTTATGATTTGTATAATTGATTTGAACTATTGTAACTCGTGATTTTTTTTTTTGATTTTTTTTTATTTTCATAAAATGAATTTCAATCGATTGGAAGTTGGTAAATCATGAATTTAAAAAAATTTTTAATGAATTCTTTGACTTTTATTTACTGCTTTTTTCTCAGATCATTCATTTTACATTTCGTATTTTTATACAGTACTCTGCTCAATGGATAAACGCGTTTCAAAGTCCATTCTTTCTTTTCACTCTTAAAAAGTTGCAATTAATTCAGCTACTATCAAGGTATAAATGACGAAAATTCGTTCCACAGGTCTGATAATTAAAAAAAGACGCACTAAATGCTTCAATATAATCATAACTATATAATAGTCACATTAAACATTATTCGTTGTAGAGTTTTTGAGCCAATATTCTAGTAATGAAGTCAAATCGTCAAAAAATAAGTCAAAAAGTTTTACAACCAGTTTAATAAAATTATAAATAAAATAACTTCAGGTTTTTGCAAAAAAAAAAACAATCAAAAATCAAATTTAATTGGAATATTGTATCATCAAATCATGAAAATAAATTGAGAAGATTTCAAGGTTTGAGTGTTCTTATTCATCAGCAACATAGTTTTGAAGCTTTAAGGTTTATTTTTATAGTCTTTCTGTGCTTTATTTCTGGCCAAGATAGAAATACGATTTTTTAATGTGGGAATTGACTTCAAATTCCTCTAATCAGCTAAACATTTTTTTTAAAAATATCGATTTATTCTTAAACATATCTAACTAACAAATCCTATATTTTATACTTTTCTATGGAGTATAATAAATTAAAATACAAAATGTAAGTCGTACGAAAAAAAAGTATATAAAAAAAAAAAAACTAGTCTTGGATGATAATTTGCCACTTAATGGCTAGGAAGATGAAATAAATCACTTTCTTCTGCGCCGACGTCTCTTCACACGTTCCCGCCAAAGCTGGCAGTCGGGATAAAGACTAGCGCAGTCAACCTGACCAAGCCCCAGTACGGACGCCTTTACAGAGTCCAGCATAGCCGACCAACGATCACGAAGCAAAACTCGTCCTGACACCCAGCTCATACCTAAGCTGTAACGGGACACAAGCATTCAATTTTTAAGTTAACAAAACGACGGAATGAATAATAAATTTTTTCAAAAAACGAGATAAATAGAGATTTTTATGATTTTTTAATGACTGGAAATCAGGTCAAGTTTTTATTTCAAACATGTGAAAAATTTTTTTTTACAACTAATTCCTATCTATTTTTATGATTTTCTGATATTAGTAGTATTTAAAAATGATTTGATAATTTACCTGGGATAAAAAAAATTGAAATGTAAAAATATTCGTGGTTAGCTACGAATTAATTTACTGTATGTTACCTTTTCTTAACAAAATTCTTACGCATGAAAAATAGGGTAAAATCTAATCTTGCCTGATCCAATTAGAATGCTCTTACATAAAAAAAAAAAAAGATTTCATGTACTAAGAACACCATGTTTTAAATATTACTGTGATTTTGTTCTATATTTTAGTATGTTATTATTAATGAAATGTGTGGTCTTGTGTTAAAAAAATGTTCTTGAATGAATTTATGTGCAATTATCAAGAGCCTATTAGACTAAATATTTTATCTGAAAGTTATTCTCAGTTTTTATTATGATAGTTTCAATATTTCCAGTACAAACAGTAATTAATTATGGCAAATTATTTGAGACTGTAGTGAAAAAAACATTTTTTTTGTGATCTACAACTTTCTGTTTGATACCATACGTCCAAGTTCTCGATTTTTTTGTGATACATCAAAAAAAGTGATTTTTCAAATTTGTGTAATTATAACGTTATAACTACGTGTAGTTACAACTATGAAGACATGAAAATACCTTTCTGTTGGGTGTCTTTTAGTAGTAAAAAGTTATATTTTTATTTGAGATCTACATTTTTTCTGCAGTTGCAGAGTCAATTTATGTTTCTTTATAAGTGGTGGTTACACTTTTTCTTCTAGTAAAAATATAAGATACTTCTGTAAAGCAGTCGTGCCTAAAAATACGTACTGAATCTTACCTTTTTTACTCAAAACTCATAAAAACTTATAAAATACACAAGAATGTTGGATAATTCACAAATATTCAACCTCTTGTTGTGACAATGTCTGTAAATGAAATATCAAGATTTTGTTTGTTTCTCGGGTATATTTTGTTTCTCTATAGCCTTACGATTCTATGTAATCAAATTCATACATGTAAACTTGCAAGCAATCGGCTTGTGTTCTGCCATATTTGTTATTAGCTCTTAAACTACGTGCTGGTTCAATAACTATTGTTATTAATTAGTAATTTTTAAGGCCACAATAAAAGGTACTGTCCAGAACGTGTGCCCCTTTTTAAATTTCAGATAGCTTTTCGAAAAAAACTAGATAAAAATTACCAGAAGCAGAGTAAAAGAAAATAAAATACCTCCAGACGGGAATCCAGATGCGCCGACCGTCCTCCGTTTCCCTGGAAAAGCGATTGTCCTCACACAGTAACCGTCGCAGACATTTTCCGGAGTCTGCCTGGGCCACAAGTACAGCTTCGATTGAGCGCAACACTCGCTGAGCTAGCTCGTTTAATTCTTGGTCGTTTTTGTACCTCAGCGCTTGAGAATCAAATGCTTGGCGTTTGAAGCGCTGATCTATGTCTGGCACCGTACTCATCACAGTCGTCATCATTGGATTCTATGGAAAAAAAAAAATTAAAAATAAAAAAGTAAAAAATTCACACTTATATGTTGCTGCCATGCATTTTTATAAATTACCGTAATACTCATGAGCAGCTGAATGATAAAGAGCCCAAAGGCAAGAAAAGCAAGAGCAGTTAAGGCGATTTCAAAAAAATCCTTCACAGTCAGTTCACCCTTGCTTTTCCCCACTGAATGATGTGGATAGTATTCTTCATCTTCTTCCTCGTGTGACAAGTAAATGTGCTGCTCGTGAACCATTGGCGAGAAGTCCGGGGGTGGATGATGCGGTGGTGGCTGATAATGAGACGGTTGACTGTAACTTGGGTAGCCATAGCCCGTTCCAGCGGGGACAAGGTGATCTAACGCATTCAGATAGATCAATCTACATTACTTCGTTTCTATTTTTATCCTTCAAGTAACTGTACTTATACTTTGTGTGCATTGTTAATTTTTTACGTATGTATTCTAAATAATAACCTCCAGGTCTTCCCATCTTTCCGGAAGATACAGCTGGCATGGTATAACCAGTTAACTCGCCTTCAAACTCCTGGAAGTCATCAAATTCAGGATCCTCGTGAACCTCTTGTTTTTTCATTATTTTTTTATGAGGATTGTAATGTCGGTATATGTCGTCCAACGTTGTTGTTCTGGAATATGTTAAGAAGTTTACATGGTTTTTCAGTAGAACTTACAGGTACTTTAATTTTTCGGAAGTCATTTGATGCAACATGAAAAATCTGACTATGAAACTTTTAGATTAGTGGAACATTTGTTAGGAAAAAATCAGGTTTGTAGCATTAGATTTTATAGCAAGGATATTGTATGAGACAAGCAGTTCAATTCAAATTTTGAAGCACAAAACTAACGAAAATGTAATAAGTAAATTATGACTGTATCGAGTTTTAAAAAGATGCAGTGGTTCATGTGAAGGACTCAAATGTACGTTATTAATCAATCATCTTTAACTGGTTGTATTATTTTTGTTAAAGTAAATTTCTTAAAAAAGTTAACTCAGCCTACAGATTACAATTTAATTTTAAAACCTGTGAAGTTTTAAGTATATATTTTTATGACATCTTAACATGTCATTTAATCGAAGATAGTAGGAATGGTATGTCATTTTTTTTACTTTCAAGTACATAACTTTTTTAGTTGTCGTCAAAAAACTCGTACAACTGTAACTATATGCACAGTATTTATACATTTAGGTTGATTAAAAATTACTGGAGTTATATTATCAAAAATAAAATCTGTCACGTTATGAAAAGATGAAATATTGTTCCGTGCAAAATATAAAATCAGGTATTATTTATTAAAGTAGTATTTAATATTAAGAAGAGTTTTAAGCAAATATATTAATGAAAATATGAACAAAGTCTTGCACCGAAAAACTATTTTATTATATAGCCAACTGTTGGCTCAAACAGCTTGGATTTTGCTGAGTCAAATTTTTTTTTTATTAATATAATAACAAAAAAAAATAAAGGAAATAATGTGCTGATGTCGCAGGTAACATTTTTATAAGGAGTGCACCATACTAAATTTCAACGCATCAAAAAAATTGTTCAGAAAATTTTAATTTTTGAATTATACCTGTGCAACCAGTCTTTGTACTTGGAACTTCCTTCATCGGAAAGCAGCTTGTCATGAACAGTCACGTTTTGCTCTCCCAAAATATCAGGAAGTGCATCTTCTGGCCGTACCTCATTTTTACGTTTGACTCTTTGCATCGCACCGAATTCTTTGAAAATTTCTTCTGCCACATAACCATGGCACAAGAATTCGTTCATTCTTTTTCTATGAAAAAAAAAATGTTCAAAAAATTATGCGTACAAAATGAAACATTGGATGTAAGAGTTGAGTTTTAAGAAAATCAAATGCTACATTAACAGCCTTAAAAATTAGTAAAGTTTAGGACCAAAAACACCGTGAAAAATTACAAACTATGGTATCGAAGCGTTATTCAGGTATATTTTTAACGATTTTTACTGTTATAGATGGTTAAAGTTATAGAGCATCCAACACAAGACTCCCATTAGTTTACATGTAAATAAAGAGACTGCTATTACTCGTAGATTTTATAATAATTTAACTTTAATAAGTACAAAAATCACAAATTTATACATTAGAAATATATGCATCGTTAACTTTCCTCCAGTCACTTTTAATTTTATTTACTCAAATACCGTAACTACGTCATCCTCTTCTGGTTCTTAAAATTTCACATATCACAGTCGGATAGTATTTTACTGATTTAATGATGTATATAATACTAATTTTTTTAATGTGTTTGAAAAAAGAAATTTTATTTCATCCCTACTAGTTACTGATCCTAAAATTTACTTTCGACTTGAAATACAATGCACGTGAAAGTAAATCACCGTTGACTAAATGACTCCTAATCTGACTACTGATGTTGGAGTTTTAAACATTAACTTATTAAATCGTATTTACCTGTGATAATCCATTTCATCTAAAGCCTTGACGAAAGAACCGTCGGTAATCGATGTATTCACTTTTCTTGACTTGTTTTCGTGGTAGTATTGATCCATAAATAAAAACGATCCAGGTAACAGATCGCCCGATAAAATGTCATTCTGATCGATACAAAATTCATTACCATCGTCGTAACATTCCTGCGAAAATACGTCACTAGTGCAAAAAAACAAAAAAAAGTAGAATATCATATCAGCAGTGGATGGAAAAATTTATAAGCAAACAAAAAAATGTATGAAAAATAATTCATAGAAAACTGGACTGTGTTCTCGGCACGTGAGTACACAAGACACTGAGGCAAAAGTTTTGAAGGCACGATACGCTCCCAAAGAGCGGAATACGCAGTCGGCTGCTCTAAATAATGGACATAACCGTAAGCCACCTAAAGTGCCTGGCCACGAGTGACACCGTAAGGTGTGAAAACTTTGTCACCCCGATACGCTTGGTGCCACAGAGGAGAACGAGCCTAGTGCTGATTATTCGAGTAATTACTTGTTTCAAGAATGTATTATCTTTATTTTTACTAGCAGTGCCAGTATACTTTCAAACCAAATTTACACATTGACCGTTTGAAAGTTATGAATGTGCGATTTTAATTATCTTATTATTGTAAAAAGGTTTTTTAAGCATTAAATAAATTAGATGAGAAAGGTACATTATGGCAATATCTTCCTCTATGATAAGTACTGTTGAGTAATGTTATAGGAAGGCTGCCAAGTGGCGTAATATCGATATTTTTTCAATCAATAATGAAATGTTATTAAATGTTTCTACTATCGACATTGAGGTTCTACGTAAAAGTATTAAGCAAAAGTGCTCTACAGCAATAAATTTTGGAAGATACTAGCAACTCCAGTAATTTGTGGATATTTTTTTAAAGAATGGATATTAAAATAATCAAAATAAGTATATCAACGAGATGTAAATTATTCTTCACTTGTTTGTTTTGTTACTTTAAAGCTTTGGGCACAGCCCCATTGAACTTGACCGTAGAATCGACAAAAAGAAATGCGGTAGAAAAATTTAGATTTTCGAAATCCCAGTATTGCGTCTTTTATAATGTATTCCTAATTGTAATGCTATCCGTTTTGAATACTTTTTTTATCTTGTGCTTCTCCAAAACTGGCTATACGGGCAGCGTGAAATTCGACAGAGTAATGGATTCCCTTGCTGACATCTTGACTCTCTTGTTAGCTGTTTCTATTTTAGCTGCGTTTATTGCTCACAGAGAAAAGCTACTTGCCATCGCCAACACGATAAGTTCAATGACTGACTGGTCCAACAATATTGATTACGAAGTGAATGATTCAATTTGTTTCATTACGAGAAAAATGAAGCTTACAATTGTCGTCCATTGGACTCTTTATGTATTGTCGTGGATAACCATTTCGAGACAAAAGGAGCACTTACTTTACTTTTCGTCCCTGTTTTTCAGTGTTTTTATCATTAAAAGCACATTTGTACAATACATTGAGGTTTTGAACATAATGAAAAAACTATTTAAAAACATTAACAACAGCCTAAAAAATTTCGCACAGAGATTATTGGCTCTGGACTGCGAGATCAAGTCTCTTCAGACAAATAATTTCGAATTGATGGTAAACAAAGTCAATGATATACATAAACAATACTCTCTCCTATATGAGACTTCTAGGAGTTTGTAAAACTTTTACTCTTACCCGTTGTTATTAAGTTTGTTGAATTTTTTCATGGCACTAGTTATAGTGGCTTATCTCATCGCTAAACCAATAATTATTGGACATTCAAAAATATTAATAATAGATTTTGCCCATTTTTTCTTCTACTGGATTCATAACGTTGTCATACATTTGTTATTGACTACATCAGTCAGCGTAATTGTTTCGGAGGTACTATACAGAACAATAAATTTTTTCACATCCATTGTTACATTAAAAAAAAAGTAATGTTTTATTTGGCGATCCTCCAGAGCAAGGAAACAAGTATGATTATCAACTCATGTTTGGTCCATACAAATAATAAGAAGTTAATAAAAAAGGTTATTTTTTCTACGTTTACTGTTCGATTCTCATTCATAAAAATTTGGATTTGATGGTTAATTATTTATTTTATTTTAGCTGCATCTATTTTCTTCATTTTTATTACATGCTGATGTCAAATTTACAGTATTTAGCCTTATTTCATCAGATGAGTCGTTATTGATGTCAGTAAGTATCCATTAAATTATTCAAATGAGTAAAATCCATTTCCAACTTCAATGAGGATTTTTAGATTGCAGGGTCTATAACTACATACTTGGTTGTATTATTTCAAGTCCAGGATAGTTAAAGTGTTTTAAATTCATCTGACGACCAATTTGAATTGAAAATTAGTAAAATTAAATGAAGTTTAATTTATTGTTTAAGTAATTGAAAAGACTTTTGTTCAATATTAAGATTAAAATAGTTATTTACGTAACAAGTGCGGAAAAGACAATTTCCCGCACGAGTAGTGATTAACTCACACGAGTGCCGGAGTTGACGGGAACGAGTACCAGTTGAGCACATGAGTGCGTAGCACGAGTGTGATCGCAAGGTACGAGTTACCGTCACTGGCCTCGAGTGCGAGTCTATCACACGAGTGCGGGAAATCGTCCCGCACGAGTTGCGTACAAGTTTTTTCGCAATTTGTGAGGAAAATAGGTACAAAATAGGTTTGAATTTTGATTTCCAGTGTGAAGCAAAATCTTTTTCGGTGTGTGACCTTTTCCTTACACCTTTTCCTTACACTATGCGGCAAAAACCTTTGCCGCACACTATGTGGGAAAATCGATTTTCCACACTAATACCAGTGCGGAAAAAACCCATTTTCCGCACACTATTACGAAAAAGATATTAACAAGGCTAAAAAATCTGTACATGTTTCAACGTTTCATATAAACCCTTTTAAAACACGTTCATATATAATTAATTGCGTTTTACTTCTGAATAAACTGAAATGCACACAGTGCAGTTCCTTATATACGTTTCCAATATTTCTTTTATAAAAAAAAAAAATGTAAGAAACATATGGTAATAATATTACAATTGTTTTAGCATCAGAAAACGTGTTTATAAAAATTATACTATATAAATGTATCAAAATAGAATAATATTGATGATTTACATTCTTATTAAGAATGTAAGAGTTACAAGGATAGTTAGTTCCAAAAGCATACTTATGTCATAAAATTAATTAGTATAGGCTTGCTTAAAATTATTCGAAACATTTTTCCTGTACTATTATAGGCAATGCGATATAACTTTGAAATACCATGGAATTCTTAGGAAATACAAAATATTGCCATATACTTTTAAGCGGCCCCAAAAAGAGGATACTCCCATGAAAAAATGCATTTTGACAATGGAAACATGTTTAAAAAAAGAAAAATGAAAACTTACTCGAGTTGGTCTTATGTTATATGTCTACCTAGTCTGATTTTACATGTCATGAAGATGTAATACATTAAAGTAATCAACGTAATTTAAAATTAAAGGTTAACATTTGTTGAAAAAAAATCAAGCAGCAGCTGAATAAGACATCCCCAAATTTTTAATTTTTTTATTATGTGTCACGTCATCATAATCTAATAGATAAAAAAATTAAACTTTAATAATATTATGGACTGCTCTTTGTAATAGACTTTGAACCTAAGTCTTATTTAACTTAACGACTTGAGTAACTAAGGATTATAGATTAATAATAAATTTTCAGTCCTTAAATTAATAAATTGTTTAATAAAAATAAAAGTTGCTTTTGCATCGTTTTTAGGGTTTTCTTTTGTGATGCTTTGTCACTTTATAAAAAGATATTATAATGTAAACTAGTCAAATAAATGATGCATACAATGCTGTAAATGTATCACGTTGTTTACTACATAAAAATAGTTTGGTTACAAATTATTTTAATTACAAATCTTTATAAAAAAGAGATGCAGTTTGCCCATGGTCATGAGAACTATTGGTTAAAAAAATAAAAATGGGAGATTAGAAATCCTTAAATAACTGATTGTTAGATACTATTTAACTCTGAAAAATTTTAAACTATTCTTACAAATTAATGTAGATACAAATTAATGTAGATCTACACATAGTACTAGTCAAAAATATAAATTAATTTGTTGGGTTCCGCTCACGTCCAATTACTAGACAGTATTACCGAAGTAATATTCAAAAAGTACGTACCTTGAGGAGTCTCTGTGTATGAAGGCCGTACATGAGGGAGGTACGCCACTGACCAAAAAATATCTTGTCTTCAGGTCGTTCCCCGGATAACCGATCGCTGATAGTTAGTCGGGAAAGTGGGCCTGGAGAATACCTTTTCTGTAGATATGCCATTGGGATGACTATTAAGAAGGCCATTTATGGCTGTCCGTACTCTTCAGGGCTGTCTTTCCTGGCTTGCATTTGAAGTAGAAAATTTTCTGACGGCACCAGGTTGGATGGATAAACGGCTATAAAACTCTGAAGCAGGTTATGATCTGGCTAAACATGTCTCTTGGTATTCCACCTCGGTTATTTTGGCGATCTGGGGTTAAATCCGATGTTTTTCACTTGCCCAAAAAAGACGAGTGTCATCGGTAGCCAGAATGCCCAGCTGTTTTTGGTGTAGTGCCGATGATCGACTACGATATTTGTCAAATCGATGAGGTGTTTTATAACCTCCCTTTACTATCTTTGATTGCGAGTGGCTTGAATTTTACCTTGACGCCACCTAGCAGATCCCACTGAACTAAAGCGCAAAACTAGTTTATTTTAGCAAAACTTTGAGCTTATTTATCGATATTGTTATAAACATTTTCAAGAGAATTACTATGCAAAAACCATCTCGGAATCATCAAGAATCAGTATGCAAAATTTCAGCCAAATCGGTTAAGTAGTTTTTTCGGTTAGTGATTACAACGGTTTTAGTGACTTTGCTTTATATATTAGTAAGTTAATATATTCGCTTAATTTTTATAAAAAATTTTAATAAAAATTTCAACAAATTTTTCCATAATTGATAATTTTAAAAAGGAGCCATCGGAGTGGTTTTTGTGGGGCAATTGTTTTGCCTGCTCTAACCTCAAAAAAAGAAATGTAGCCGTGATGAAAGACAACTCGTTTCTTACTTATAAAAACTGCGTCTGTATTATTTATATACCAAATTATTTTTAACTCAGTAATCAAGAAAGTAATGTGACTTTTATGTTAAGTTGTTAAAAAAAAAAAAAAAAATTAACCATAAAATCGCTCCAAATGCCCCATTCAAATCGCTCCAATTGCCCTACTTTTTCTGATCTGTTAGTTACTTCGGTTTTAAATTTTTTAAAATGTGTTTAAGTGCAGGTGGAAAAATGAAATATTTTTTTTATTTTTTTGTAAGTTATTTAGATACCATTAGTATTTTTTTTTTTATTACCATACATATAATATCTTTCAGTTAATAGTGTTTGAAAAATAAGGCTGAATAAAAGCGCTCCGATTGCCTCTCTCTGCTCTACATTTTCATAAATTGATTAAAACTAGGCTATGATAGACAGGCAAAAACATGAATTCTTGTAGAAAATAAAAATTTTACGATAAGTGTTTTTACAACTATTGCAATTACTGTACTTAAAATTAAGCGCATGAAAAATACATAGTTAGTTAGTTTGTAATTGTTGCATATTTGCAAAATTTTGTCAAATAAAAATTCTATATAAATTTCTTCACATTTATTTAAGAAAACAAATTTTATTGGATTTGACACAGTGAATGTTGTCACTGTAAATCTATACGATTCCACAAAGACTTGAATCATGTCAGATGATTATTGTATCTGTGGTTTATACTATTGCTCCCGTAATTACAAAAATTTTCCTTAAAGAACATGAAAAGAATTCAAAGTATATACGATCCAACAGATGCTTAAAAATTGTCATAATCATTACTTTATACACTTTACGATGAGTTCAACAACAAATGCACCACATGATATTGCACATCCTAAACACCAAGTTGTAATCAGTTTACTACACAGAAGACTATCTGATGTATCAGAGGTAGAAAATAAACGTTTTAATAGATCTCTATTGTAAATGTTGTACGTAGACCACAACGCATTCTCCTTAATTGACTGAAGTAACCGATTGAACTCCGGAACGTAAGGAGAAGCTTCGGAAAAAATGTAACCCTTTGGTCCACTCCAAAAAACATGTGTTAGAATTTTCATTTTTGGTGGCCCGTAACGACTATTCATGTAAACGTTGGCCTCAGCCACTGATTTATCTATCAAGCACGCTACATTCTTATACTTCAATATTCGAGCTGGACAGTCCATTGAATCATCAACTAACTTGACGTTTTTTCGTAAACGTTGTAGAATACCTTTTGCTCCATCAAACGTTATATTTATGTGGTTTGGATGTGTTTCTAAAATTATGTTATGTTTTTCTAAATCTGCTAGCATCTCAAAAGGACCTTCACCTAAATCGTTCAATTGCATCCCAGCCAACTTAGCATATAAATGCGTTGAGTACTGATGAGATAAAATAAACAAAAATATGAAAACCATTCTTTCCACAAATTGGATAGGTAGTTTAGGTACAGTGTTACCCATCAATATTTGCAGAATGTAATGCGGTTTCCAGAAACAAATATCGAATTTGAATACTTTAGCTAGTAAATGCATAAAGCTTATTTGAACTAATACTGCTAAATATATATAAAATGTATTTAAGCGAAGTGGCCATAATTTAGCTGGATAAACAGGTACTAAGGCTACAAAGTCATCGACCCATGTCACTATACTTCTTTCACCTTTATGAAGTTCATTTTTCTTATAAGCGATATGCAAGTAAAGCTGATTACCACTGTAATCTATTTCACTTCCAATAATCATACTCAAAAGAGAATTTGAATTATTTTTGCTGATAGGCTCTCCATATCCTAAGATATTAGGAGAAATCCAATCTATGGTAAAGTTCATGAGACTTGAAATTTCCTTGACAACGCCGTAGTCTGAACCATTTATTTTTATAGGATGACCGCTTGAATCCCTATCAAAGTTCAGGAAAGGTGGGCGAGGTATCAGTGCTATTTTTAGAGGATATTTATTCATGTCACGTAGTTTATTTGGAAATAGCTGTAATCCTTGGGTATAGCAGTTGTTAGAATATAGGTTGGTAAATGGATTAAAATAGTATGAAGCCAAGTTATTTGGACACAATCTATTTTTAGATACTGATTTTAAAATCGTGATGTCTAAGAATTTGTTCACCCATGCGTAATGTAACATGTTCTCAATAATTTTTTGTTCCAAACTTGTTTCAGTATTTATAATGAATAAACAATATGGTCTTGTTGAACTAGGAAATAGAGCTATTAAAAACTTTAAGATTCTTTGAAATTCTGATGTCAAAGTTGCTTTCTCGTTGTTTAAAAGAATTGAAATGATAAAAGTAGAGTATCTCGGAACACCTAGTATTCGATGATAAGATTGGATGTTGGCTTCAAAATCATTATATTTTAATACCTGCATTATGATTGCGGTTTTCTTAGAAGAAACAGTTTTAAGTACAGATTCAATTACTTGCCTAGTGCTTTCTGTTATATGTTTTACTTTTAGGCTTGAAAATATAATAGCAACCTGATATAACTGAAACTCACGTAATACATTGTCCACTGCATTATCTACTTCTTTTGAACTAGTCACGATAAAGACACAACAAATACTGTTAGTTGTAAATAATGATAAGAATATTGTGACTACAACAATAAGTTTGAGCCTCATTTTTTCCTTAAGTTAATAAAAGTAATGCACGTTTTTAATACATAATCTGAAACAGCTTTGTATGTTCTACTTACAAAAAACCAAGTCATTAGATAGCTTACTTTGAAAGGTGTATTTTTTCTTTTGACCAAAGTGAATTGAATAATGTAAGATTGATCAAAAAAGTACTTCAACGTATAACTAATTATGGTACACTACTTTATAACTACGCTGAGTATATTTTACTAGCCCACAAATAGTTTTAGTAAGGTATGTCGATACAATGTAATTTTTTCTTCTATCTTTAATAACTGTACATGTACGCGTGAAGTAAAATAATAAATTGAAGTTGGACATAAATAGCTTTTATCCTTAATTGATGTTATAAATGTAAGACTCATAATATTAAAAAATACATGGATCAATAATACTGTAAATGGGAATAAAATGCACTTAATTCAATTGTCGTTATACTAAAATTTTATTAACAAAAATAATTTGCACACACTTGACACATGATTAATGACACTCTGAAGATTATTGTATTCTTTTTTTATTTTTAATACATGTAGTACATTTAATAATAAATAAATTTATTGACGTAGTATGAAATAAGTTCACTTATAAAGGCAATGCAAGAAATAATACAGCCTGCTGACCACACAATAGCCAATTTATTTCTCAGTAGTACGTCTACTTGTCGTAAGTCATCTACCCCTGTATAGTGTTTCTGCTTATAAAATGTTTTATCGTGAACAGCATATTTCACCCACAAGCCATGTTCAACTATCCTTCGCATTACTTTATTAAATTTTACGACGTAAGGTGATGCTTCCGAAAAAATACATCCTTGCGGTGCACTCCAAAAACACGGCTTCATTATTTTCATTCTTCGAGTATGCATGCGACAATCATTTTGTATACTAGTTTCTGCTATTAGTTTCTCTATCAAGCATCCCAAATGCCTGCCATTCGACAGCCTTTGCGGACAGCTTATCACATCATCAACAAATCGAACTTTTTCTCTAAGATAAGAGTAGTCGTCACTATTATACAGCGTTATATTTTTATAATTAGGATGAATTTCCAAAACTAGATCTGAATTTTTCAAATCATTAAATGTATTAAAAGGGCCATCGTCGAATCGACGTAGCGTAATATCGGCTAATTTAGCAAACATGTTTGAAGAATAATGAAGGGAAAGAATTATAAGACACAAAAAAAACAGTCTCTCAAGCATTCGTTTTGGTGATTTTGGTGTGGGAGTTCCTAAAATAATTTGGAGAATATGATGAGGATTCCAGAAGAATTTGTTAAATCTGAGTATTCTAGTCATTGTCCACATAACTCCTACGTGTCCAAAAATATTTAGCATCACGACTATGACATTTGCATTAATAAACCAATTAGGAGCTCTATAAATCGGTACCAAAGCGCAAAAGTCGTCCACATATGTTGTGATACTTCTTTCTCCCTGCCTTGTCGAATCTTTAAGAGCTAGTTGGAGGTATACTTGATTTGCGCCAAAGTCAGCATCACCACGAATAATTAGATCCAAAAGACTAACTTTTTCCATGTCTGGAATTTTCTCACTGAAAGCTTTAACCTCTGGTGATAGCCATTTAATTGTGAAATTCAATCTGTTAGAGAGAATCGCGACAAAACCGTAATTCGAACCATTTAGCTGTACAGGATACTTAGATTTATCCCTACTGAAATTAATTAACGGGAATCGCGCAACTATAGCTACTGTCAATTGATAACCATTCATATTAATCAACTTATCAGGAAATACATTCACTTTAGGAAAGCAGCAAGTATTAGAATAGCTGTTATTAAAAGGATTATAATGAAATATTTTTAAGTTTTCTAAACATGGTTGACTGTTATTTTTAGTTGAAAATTTAAGTATGGTCATGTCTAAAAATTTCTTTCTCCAAGCATAACCTAACATGTCATAAATAACTTTTTTTGGCATTTTTTTTGCAGTATTGATTATAAATAAACAGCGTGGCCGAGTCCGTCTAGAAGATAAGTTTACAAGAAACATTATGTTCTTTTCAAATTCGTCTTTAAGAAGTTTTAAACCATGACTTTCTTCGTTATTAACATTAAAAACGGCAATGACTAGCGCCGTAGCTCTTGGATTGATCAACTGTTGTTTGTAGAATTCAGCATATTTTTGAAAATCATGAAATGTTGCTAAATTTATGTTTAGAATAGAACTTTGCTTTGAAACTTTTGATACAAATAGGTGAAAATCTTCTTTAACTTTTTCATCACCGTACTCAAACTTGAATAATACTACCTGAAAAGGTTTTATCTCGTGCAAAGTATGATTCACGATATCAAACACACAATTTAAATCTATTAACATTACGTATTGTATTTCTATCATTAACAACATTGTAGGGTTCAAAAAGTTTACTTTCATTTTCCTTCAACATGCAACCGAATGACACTTTAGTCTCACTCAGACAAGTAAGTATAACTTTAAAAAGCTTGTCGTCAAACTCAATTAATTTACAACATTGTTTGAATGGATGATACGTTAGACAACTTCGTCATTAAATAAGAATGAAAAAAATTTGAGTCAACATGTTTATCCACAATATTCATCAAGTAATGTAATAATGGTTATATAATAACTGCCTAACCACTCTATTTAATAACCACGCATTTCACTTTAAAAAGTTAATTAAAAAAAAAAAAAAAAAATGTAATAAAATGTAATACATATGTAATGGAAAAAAGCATACCTACAAGTTAATTATTTCTTGAATTACTCGTAGCTTCGTCGTACTTGGGAAGTTTTCATAAATTCAATCATCTAAAGAAATACACATGAATAGAATAAAGCACATCTACGAATTAATTATTTCTTTTTACTACTCATTGCTCTGTCGTAATAAATTTAAGCATATAAAGGAATATAATTAAATAGAATCTAAAAAAACTTTTTCATTAACTTTGTACTTTTAAAGAGGGTTGTAGTTTTAAAGTTTTAGATGTAAGTTTCAACATATCTCTACGTGAATAAGTCTGTAAGATTTTTAGTAGATGCATATTTTATTTTGGAAATTTAATTCGTCAATCTAAAATAGTTAATTAGGTACAATTTCCTGTTACTCAGTTTTGTAAAAATAATTTGCTTTTATTTTATCAATGTTTTAAGCACAAAGCGTTTATTGGTCTAAATTTTATTTTTCATGTTAAATAACTTCCATTGTTTTTATGAAAGTAACTTAAAATATAAAGCTCGATCTAAAGGTTCTAATACAATGATTTACATATACAAGAGGACATGAACAGTTTTTCCAACAAAATTTATAAACGTGATTACAAAAATTTTAGATAAGGGACGGTACCTTCTTGATATGTACTTATTGCAGGGATTATTTAATTATGCCTAAGTTATATACAATTTTTCCTCAAAGTTTCAACAATGTTGACACAGTTACTTCCATACTTAATCCATGAATATTTTTCCTACAAAATCTGATATAAATACCATTACATCTTGTGAAAGAATCATCAGTTCAGTAAAGTTTCAATTCAACGCGTTGTTTTAATCAAATTATCTTCTCAACATGGTTTCACACTGCTAAGAGATCTTGGGACTTTTTGTGTTCTTTGTTGCTGCTATGAACTTTGAATTCGTAGTAGCCGAAGATAATGACGTTGACGTTGAAGAACGGCAGGTAATTTATGTACTTAAATACCTCTTTTTAAACAAGTTTCCGACAACAAAATTAAAAATCAGCTCGAAGTTCAATCTATTGATCTGTATGGTTTTCATCGTAATTATAAAATCGTTTCCTACCAAACAGGCTCAAGTATTGATTGCCAGAGCAATTAAAAAATTATTGGTTAGATTAACTGCTAAATATGTCAGACAAGGAACTGACAGATGTAGAAATGCTGGAGGCATGAGACAAGCGATGTCTTGCGTGATAATTATTAAATTGTCGTTAATACTAATCTTGTAATGAGAACTGTCTATCTAAAATTACTTTTTTTCTTCTAGCAACAATTTTTGAAAAAGAACAAGGGACGTTGTGCTCTTGGTTAATTAATTAGTTCAGTGACTAACTATGTGAAATGAACCCATGCCATTTATAATGTTAAAAGCACCCAAAAAATAAATACATCATTTACACAGTAAAAAAAAGATACTTCTATTTTTAAACCCTATGTAAAACTACTATTGATATAACTAGGTTTTATGTTTTGACACAAAAACTTCTTATTTCATGAAGGAGCATGATGTAATTAGTAAGTCTATTAAAACAGAACCACAAAAGGGCTACAAATCTATAAAAAATTTAATGCTATAAAATGTTTCTTAAGACTTTTAATACAAAACAGTTCAACTATAACATTATGAAGTTGTAGTCTTTTTTTTGTTTGAAGTTGTCTACTTTTTTCTAGATTAATTACAAACATACAAATTCGAAAAATCTTTATTACAACTATTGACTTAGGTTGTTCGTGCGACAGTGAAAGGCACAATTAAAAACAAACCAGGGGGTATAAATGGGTCATGGGACCCATGGTAAGAACAAAGTTCTTTAAACATGAGATGAGTATAAAGACACACAATTTCTCAGGTAACAAGGGGGTCGCCAGACCCATAGGAAGAATGAAGCTCGATAAAAATAAGTACTGCATTCATGTAGTTCACTAAAACAAAAACTTGAAAAATGAATTAAAACAAAATAAGAAAATTTAGTTCAGTACTCACGAAGTTCAACTATCGTGAGTACTGTACTTATGCATGTATTTATTGACACACATCTCATGTTTTATTGTTTTCCGGCACTAATCTCATGTTTAAAGAACTTAGTTCTTACCGTGGGTCCCATGACCCATTTATACCCCTGGTTTGCTTCTTTTTCTTAATTTCCTTTATTTGTTTATTTTTTTCTGTTTAATCTTATTTTTTCATTCTTTTTTTCATTTCATAGTTTTTTTCATTCCATTTTTTTTCATGTCTTTTTTTTTATTTTGATTTCATCTCATTTTTTTTCATATTTCATTTCATTACTTTTTTTTTTTCATTGCAAAACGTTCAATCTCAAGTTAGCAAATTCGAACCAGAGTGATTAAATTCCAGTCGTTCCCAAAATTTGATACAGCCTTGATACAAAATAACTGTCAATGTCTGGAGAATGACGTACTCGACAATTGTTAGTGATCAAACGTTAAATAATTTTGAGAAAAAAAATCAAACTATTTCATGAAATGTGTAACAACATTCCCCATTTTAAGATAATCGCCAACGCCTTAATCTCTGAAGAAGTTAATAATATCCTTTATCTACATTACAAAGATCTTTCATCGTCCACATAAAAGTGAATAGCAGACGTCAATACGGCTGACCCAGTGATACAGAAACGACTCCTTCTACATCTCCTACAGTTAAAAGTCTTTTCCAACAAGCTCCTTTCCTATTTCCAGAAATGGCAGTGGAAGCGACGATAAACGCAACACCGACCAGTACGAATCCTCTTCCATTCGTACATAGATATATTAGCTGCACACTTTCTCTCGCTTCGTTCAACTGCAATGTATCTAAACATACATTCATATATTTACGTGTGTGATGATCTTAGAGTGTTCNATTGTATTTATATAATTATGTGACTCTATCGTATATGTTTATTTTAATGATTTACTTATTTTTTAAATCATTTATGTATAACAGTAATTATAAGCATTATTTTAATGCCAAAAAAACATCAGGTTTCAAAAAAATGGGTTGGTATTTTATGCATCAAAAGCATAAAATACTAATATTTAATGCGTAATAACGCACCTTACTCGATTTTATCTACATAACCATATTTATGCTACTTGAATTTTTTGTTTTTTAAAATTTATTGTTGAGAAAAAAATTTTTTTCAGGAGTAGGAGACTTTTAGTAAGCGACTTCCGTTTTATGGAGATCTGTCGTTTTTAAAATTTTAGCCCCCCCAGTACGCGACATAAAGAACTTCGTTCTAAAAAAATTGTAGTTAATACTGCCTAAATACCCGGAATTATTAACGTGATATATACAGGAGTTTTGGTTTTAACTTAGTCAAATTATTGAAACAATGAAATACGTATGCAATAAAATCGTGTGTAAAGTTCTGTTTTATTTGAAAAAACTAGATGCATAAAGTAAGCTTCCAATGTACAACTGTCATTGAAATTACTTGTAATGAGAGTCATTTTCAAGCATTGCTGATGCAGTATTGGTGGGTCCTTCTTCATTCTCACTCATATCTTGTTCAATTATTTAAACTGGGCAGACTGTTTTGTTCTGATCATCCTCTATTCTATTAGTACTTGCAGGTGGCTAGCCGTTAGTAAAGTTAAATCTGTAACAATATTTATAAGTTTGTAAGCAGTGTGCGCCATTATAACTTCTTTTGTAAGCAACAACAATGTTACTGACTGCAGAGGATGGTAAACAGATGAAGAGGAAATTTCGAAACATCAGGCAAAAATCTCTTAAAAGTAGAATCTCACAGCTAACGAACGTTTTCCGTGATAAAGTTTTGAATTCGCTTCTGCATACTAGCAAGACGTGAGCCACAATGTGTTGTAGATGTTATAAACAACTGAAGACGTAGACCAGCGACAGATGTATATATAGTGTGTGTGTAGGAGCGGGTGTGTTCAGTGCTCGAACATGGCGAGGGCGCCACACTGCCATGAACGAACAATCTTGGGAAATATCAACAAGATAAAAAATGCCAATATACTGTTGGTTGGTGTATTTAAAAAAAAAACAAAAACATGAGATTCTTAACAAATGGAAATAATTAAAACTGTCATACAATTTTCTTGGTTCACAAATGGTTAAATACTAACTGCATTTTTGACAGTTCTTTACTTTAATTAATCTTGCATAATAAACTATTGAAATTATTACATTTCGAAACACATTCATCAAAAGAGTTAAATAATTAGTAAATGAGTTTTGTAACAAAATAATTGTATCTTTAAGAACAGTCTCCATCTTGGTGATAACTTTAGCAAAAAATAATAATTATTAGTAGTACCTTGTTTGATTTCTCAGTTCTGGAAAATAACAGATGGTTCACTGAAGCATTTTTTTATTTTTATTTTCAACGTCGACAGTAACTTTCCTTTTTTTTGTTGGTGTTGATTAAAGTTTCCGTGATTGTTACTATTTAACGAAGCTTGATTCAATGGCGTTGACGGATGATTGTTTATGCTACTAGTAGTAGATTTCAGTCCATGAATTTGGTGTGTTTTTAATCGACAAAATATTTGAACCAAAAGATGATGGAACAAATACATTATTTTATTTTAATGTCACCATAAAAATCTTCACTGAACAAATCATCAAGGTTATCCATCTGCTTTTAATTACTAGACACATTTTTAAAAAACTTTATTTCAGCTATTTATAGTAGTGATTTATAGTATATCTCTTCTCTATTAGCCATTAAATGCTCAATCTAATGGCTAGTGGACAAGAACCATGGAAATCCAATGTAGCATTAGCAGCAACAGTTGCTGATGTTCGCATGAAACAGTGTCTAGTGTAGCCAGATGAATTCTCTAAATTTAAAAAGGAAGTGATGTTCTTTGGCGTTTTGCCTATTTTATATCTTACGAAATGTTGTCTTATACAATGTCCTTTAGATATGCTATAAAAAATCTAGTATCTAACAAACTAGGAGGCTTCAATGACATTTACTTTTAAACAGTGTTCTAAAACTCCCCTCCAGTAAAAAATTGCATTGGAGTATCAGTTTTTGAATCTTTAATGTAGAATAATAGTGTAAGGGAGCACTTCTATTTATAATATACGTCTTACATTTATATTTAGATTCTTTTATACATTGTATTTATCCTTGAAATAGAAAATTCAAGGGTAAACATTTTTTTATACATATATTTCATTTCTATTTAAAACACGAAAATTCAAATTTGAACGCCGCGCGCAGGGAATGTGCGTCTAGTACGTTGAGAAAACGCTAGATCGTGTTCACCTAAAGAAGGGAAAACCCGCTACTCAAAAGGAAGCAACGTTAGCATAAAAGGCACCAGCGCGCAATGTGAAGGCAGTCCTTCTCCAGCGAGCTTGGGACGCGGAAAATCCGCTGCTCACCCAGATCTGGAACTTCCCCGTGCAGCGGTACATTACCGCGACGAGCACAAGGGGAGAGAAAGAGACCAAGTACAAAGGCCGAGAGCTGAAAATTAAGTTTGTATACCACCTACATGTAACACTTCCACTAACCAGTTCCTACTTGGACTTTTGGGGCTCGACCGCTTTAAGCGTGGAGACAACGCATCCCCAAGTAGTCAAGGCACTAGGGATTTTTTTTTTTTTTGTGGAGGGAGAGGAAATGCATTGAGGCACACCGCAGGGGCAGCGGTAGTGTGGGACTCGGTAGATTTTTTTTCCCCCCCCCCCATGCCACGTGGCTTTTGATCCACCCCGGAACCGCGTTAACATTACTTCAGGGTGGAGCCACCAGGGAGACCATCGCGTCTCACAACATTAACGAGCTAACTCACCACCATTTGCTAGAAGTGCTGATGCTCTCGAGTCCTGGAAAGGACTCGGGGTCCCTGAGGACCAGCACCTTGTCTAGCGCTTCATAGTAGGCCGCCTACTCAGCCGGCACCACTATAAGCTTAATGCTTTCCTTTGCTTATAGGTAAAAAGTACCCAGCGCAGCGTGGGTCCGTATTAGCCTGTCTTTCAACTCAAGGCCTTTTTTCCTTATTTCAATCCTGCTTGGGCCTTATCCCTGGCCTCTTTTAGGGCTCTTCTAAATAGGGGGCAGCTCCCGCTGCCTGCTTCGTGCTTGTTGTCCGTTGTTGGGCAAAGGAAGCACCGTGCTGGGCCTGGTCACTCTTTCTTCCGGTGGTTTGAGCTTCCACACCGGAAGCAAAGCTTGGATCTGTTTTCGTTCTCACAGTTGCCTGAGACGTGTCCATATCTCAGGCATTTGTAACATCTTGTTACTTCAATTCTTCTTCGAATTCGGCAGCTTACAAAGCCAGCCTCTGTCCTCTGGCATTTGGCTTTAAGAGAGCAACTTCTGGCTTCTGGCTCTGATGTCCAAAAGTCCTAGCAAAAGCCTCTTTGACCTCATCTTCCTCTACAATGGCATCCAGGTCACGGACCTCTAATGTCACTTTTCTGTCGCTCATTTTGACAGTACCCTGTCCGGCTACCGACTTTTCAATTTGCTGTGAGAATGCAGTAGCATTCTCTACGCCTTTGGCCTTAATAAGTATGTCTCCTTTTTTTGTAGTGACAACACTTTGGACTGCCATTTTAGCCTTATCGGGGTCAAAGTTCGCTTTCATAGTCTTCAGCACCGTTGCAAAGGTCTGTCCTTCAGCCATCTTCACTACTACTGTTGTTGTGGCGTCCACTTTTTTTTTCCAGCTTGTTTTGTCATTCAGTGGAATTTTTCCTTGTTTGCCACTGCCTGTTTTCTTTTTCTTTGAAGACATAGTCTGCTGGAGTTTTTCAGGGCTGTCCAATGGGCTCCTGTTTCTTTTACTTCGTTCTATTTCCTTTAAGGCGGTTTTCAGGGTTTGTTTATGTACATGCCGTCGGAAATTATCTCGCCTTTTTTCCCTCCACTGCAGGGATTCAAATGACGACTTTCAAGCGTTGGTATACAAATCTTCTACAGTAAGACATCCCATTCTTAGCACCTCTGCCTCTTGAAGATGCTTAAGCGCCGCTTTGAGCCCATTTTTAACAGCGTTTGCTGTGTTGCCGTACTTATCGTTAATCATTTGTAGCGTCTCTATAATGTCATTCGTTGCTGATTGGACTTCATCAGCAACTTGCTGTCGCTTTACTCCAAGCCTAGTGACACTTTCTTCTAAAGAGGCAAGCTCTTCCTGGGTCTGGTGGCTAAATACCGACACGTTGCTAACCTCGGTGTCGTTAGTGCCTATACTCGACAGGCTTCCTCTTCGTCCTTTGTCTATAAGAAAAGGCCATGGAACATTTAGCAGTCCCTGTTGGCCATGAGACACATCTTTGTGCCCCCCCCCCCCAGAATCCGTGGGGCCTGTGTCAGTCACCCGGGCTTTCACCGGATCGGAACTGCCGGCGGATTTCCTCAGAGAGGTTACCGCCTGGGGTACAGGTTTTGCATCGACGTTTTTCATATTGGCATCTTTTTTAATATCGTACTGACCCGCGAAGGCTAGCACTACCCTTTTTTTTTAGAAATAAGTATTTGAAAAGGGTTAAAACCAGGGCAGCAGCCCTCTCTGTCACCAGAGAAGACCGCTACTTGCTCGGGCCGGCCGGGAATCGCCACTCTCCCTCAGTCCCACCCGCGGAGACTGCCCTGGCGTTGAGTAACAAGTGTAAGAATGGTGTTCGTGTGTTATATATGTGTTTGTTGGTACACAACGGTCATCCCAGCGAGACGAGCGGCAGGTGTACAGTCCCGAGACCGCGCAGACAACCCAACAAAACGGGCTGGCGTAAGGCACTAAGGTGCCGCCATATAGCCTCCTCAGTGGTAGTAAGCCTAGATTAGTCGGCCCACCACGTCTTTTTTGTTCATGAGGCGTACAGCCATATCAGATGTGGTTACCCAGACTTACCCGGGCCTCATCATCCGGCTTCACCCACCGCCAGGCCTCCAACGCACGCCCGGAAAAGGACCCGCCACACGCAACCCAGAACAATCCGTGAGTGTCCCTGTGTTTGTTTAGTGAGAGTGTGTGATGCATGTATCTGAGAAGAATGTTTTTAACCGCCGCTTACTTCTATACACGACGGGTGCTAGTTTTTGTTGGCCCGCATCAAGCAATGGAGTGCCACCCACGGAAGCAGCAAAAAGCGAAGAACAAGGAGCACAAGCAGAGCCGGCCCATGCATCCACACCGATGGAGGCATGGGGCACTAGTCCCCCGTCCACATCGCCGCAGATACACACGCCAACGCCACACACGCCCCCCGATCCAAGCCCCCGACCACCACCACAGAGAGCCACTCCAGCTGTCCATCGTCACCTCATATTTAAAGAGGATGCCCCTATCTGCCACCCGGGGAAGCGCCCGGTATGGAGAAACTAGCGAAAACCCCACCCGGGAAGGCACTAGGGGTAGTGACCACGTTCTTAGGCAAAGTTCCTGGGTCGACGACTTGAGCAGTGCTCAAGACACCCAAGGGCCCTGAGAACGACCTAACCCTACGTGACTTGGTGGGATAGGTAGTTACCTAACATTAAACTTCCGTAGTTGTATTAAAAATTCGTGCTAGTCTAACCTAACATGTCTAAGCGGAGATATTAAGGAGGGTAAATTCAAATTGTCGTTTATGTAAAATTTTTTATTTAACAAAGGCGGATAAATTTTAAGTACATTCTAAATTATCGAGTATATTATATATTTCCTTTTTTCATTATTAACGTAAATAATTGCGATTACTCAAATATAATTAATACATGTAGAAATTGAAGATACGATTTCCTTAGAATTATATGATTGAATAAATATAAGATAATTAAAAATAAATTGATTGAACTTATTTAAATCCAGGCGAAGCCTAGTAATAGTTATCTATGTGCAGTTAGTACCAGGATCAGGTAATTGCATTCATAGTATTGATAAATTAAAATAACCGATGTACATTGGTATAATAGTATTGATTGGTTTATTGAATAAAATATTTTAGTTTAACAATAATTGGTATCTGTGCTTTGGATCGATTTTGTTAAGAAATCAGCTAACACGTGGTAAGCATTTTTCGTCATACATACTCCCTTTCTTCTCGCGCATATTCTTTTGTATCCAAAAATTTTTTGTGGTTTGATTTCGATGCTCATTCGTGGTAAGAAAACTTTACATTTAGGTGATTAAAAAATTAACTGCTAAGTGACTCGAATTATAATTTGTGTACAATCAGGTTGATCCTTTGTATTTCATTTCACATAAAAATTATGGTTTTATACTTTTTTTACCCAAGAAAATTTTTTTTTTCCTATTGAGAAACAAATCTAACTTTTAAGTAAAGTAATGACCAATTCTTATAAAAGACTTTTCCTTTCTTATAAACATGCAAAGGTAAGTATATTTCATTTTAATCCAGAGAATAATTATATTTTTATAGTATGAAATATAACGACTGATAAACCAGAGTGTGGGACGGAGTCCACCAGTAAGAACGAAGTTCTCTCATGTACGTAGAAATCACATGTATACTGTAAAATACAAGGTTCGTAAATACAAGTGAGTCCAATATGTATTTTTTTTCGCGGGTTGCGGTGGTATATTTATGACTTCTCTATACATTTCTCGTATATGAAAGGCTCGGAAACTTTTAAAAATAATTTTTAAGGTTGTTGTTGGGCAAAAAACGAGAAATATATCCAACATATTTGTAAAAATTTTGCAAATATGCTATCATTTTTCCACAAATTTTCCATCTTGGTTTTATAGAAAAAAATTAAAAATACTGAAATTTGAGGTTATATCTTTACATAACTTAGCACCCCTTTTTTTGTGTGCAATGATGTTTTTTCTTCCTTAGGAAGCCTGTGAAACTTGTTATTTTTCTATATCTTGCATCCTTTTAAAGATATTTGTACTATTTGGAGATTATACCATATTATAAATACCCTCGTAAATACCCGTTTAATCAATACTGTATGTATATCTGCATCGATATGCCATACATGCAAAAATTATTTGTTACTGTACTTTATTAAAATAATAATATGAACTAGTGTATATAGTATTAATATTAACTTCTATATAATATACACATGCGCGCAGGCAAACATGTACACACTTGCACACTTAAAAGCAGAAAGTACGCACACACACACACATGTTTGCATCCGTAATTCTGTAAACAAGTTACACTCACATACATACGTGCTTGTATAAATTGTATGAAATGTATACGAGGACACTGCACGTGCATACAGTAACACACTACGACACGGCAATAGGAATATGCCTAACAGTACCCTTGGCATACGCATTAACGCTTGCTCTGTCTATTTATTTTATTAGTTTTAATATTAAAATGTGCCACTAATTCACTACTGGTTATGTGATTGTGGTGCCTGAGCTTAGATGGGTGTGAGGGTGCCATTACATGGAAGCGGATGGGATGTCCCGCAAGTTTGGGAAAAGTTTTGAGCGGATAATTTTACAAGATCAATTTTTTTACGTTAGAAGTTGAAGCCCTAAACGACGTATTTTAAAGTAGTTGTAAAAAAAATACCTAGTAGTATTAAAGAAAAACTTTAAAAAATTTTGGAAATTTTGATCACACTTGAATAAAAGAGGTTACCTTGGCAGAATCCATACAAAAAACGAAAAGGAAAAATATGTTTTATGTTGGATGTTATAGAAAAATCAAATAAAAAAAACGTGAATGGGAAGTAGGAGTTTATACAGATGCAAATCGTCGATTGTTTGGCGCTAGTAAAAATGACATTAAGAAAATGAAAATTTTTAGTCCCAACCAATATTTCAAAAATCTTTTTACAACGGCACCTGACCTGTTTGAACGACTTTTATGTTTGATTGGCCCGATCATCAGTAAATAAAATGGTATCCGTACACTAATTTCAGCAGTTACTCGATTACAAATAACTTTGAGATACTTGGCAATGGGAGATAATTACAATTATAAAGATCCTTAACGAAACAACAAAAGTAATTTGGATTATTTTGCGACCAATAGTTTTTGAAGAACCTGATCAAAACTCATGGAAAAAAATTGCTGATGGTTTCGACAAAGAATGGAACTTTCCACATTGCCTCGGTGCTGTTGACAGTAAGCTTGTAAAACTGGATGTGGTTATTTTTCCTTAACCATGCATCATTTACATGATTTTTCAATTAATACCTTATAGAAAAATATTTGTTTTCAGGCACCACCAAATACTGGTTCTCATATTTATGACTGTAAAGAACATCACAGTCTTCATTTACTATCCTTCGTAGACGCTTATAAAAAATTTTTGACGGTTGATATAGGTGCTGCTTGGCGTCAAAGTGATGGTGGTGTTTTCCAAAGTAGTTACATTGAAGAAAGAATCATGAACAATGAAATAAACATTCCTTCTCCAACACCTTTAGTGGAAAGAGGGGAAAAACTTTCCTATGTCTTCGTTGCAGATGAGGGATTTGCTCCAAGTTTATTTATGTTGAGACCATACCCCAGATCTTCAAACTTAGACTTAAAAAAAAAGTCTTTAATTATAGACTGTCTCGTGCTCGCAGAATTGCCAAATGCTCATTTGGCCCTTTGACATCTGTTTGGGAGGTCCTAAGAACGACCATGAAAACAGAACCTTTACTAACCTACCAAATGATAAAAGCCTGTATTTGTTTGCATAATTTTCTTATCCTGTACAACGATACTGAAAACATGCCAGACGAAGCTAACTTGGAAATTGATCAAAATGATGAAGTTGGAAATAACGAATAAATGAAAAAAATTAATATTAATAAAATGAGAGAACAATTTGAAGATTTTTAGAACAAAGTTCTTTATGTCACTTGCTTGGGGAGCTGGAAATTTAAAAACGATAGATTTTCAAGAAACCGAAGTCGCTTACTGGAAGTCTCTTCCTCCTGAAAAAAAAAGCGACCAGGATTTGAACACACAACCTTTTGATTAGTAGCTATTCGGTATTACAACTACCATAATTTTTATTGTCTACATTAAGTATGCCACTGAAAATACAGTTTTAAATTATTAAATTGTATAATTGACCTTAAAAATAATAAATATATTCTCTGAATAATAAATTTAAAAAAAAAT
>NW_019379722.1:268897-280913 GCF_000648655.2 Copidosoma floridanum
GTTTAGGCGACCTTCTCGCAGCAAAAATTGCCTAATTCCCCCTACCCCCCTCCCTGTAATGGGGGGCCTCCCATCCCTTTCCTTGTCCCTTTCCCAAGTGCTAAGTGCCCATAGTAGTGCCCTTATTAAAAAGGAGCCGGACGTAGAGCACTATAATATAAAAAAAAAAAATCTATATTTATTTAATCAAATACTACCAATAAATATGTAAATAAAATAAAAAAATTTGAGTTTATTTTGTAAATAATAATACATAACAGTCTATAACTTCTAATTTATAGTTATCAAAAAAATGCGTATATTGATTTTAGCATATTTCTTTATGTATACGTGGGGGATGTAAAACTGTTTGCTAGGGTGTCGTGGTGCTAGAAACTCGACACCCTCTAATAAAGCAAGTCTTAGCCTCTCTCCCTCTAAAAAACACTTTACAGGCACCCCATTTTGGTGCTGATTTTCTATTGTTCCAACGTATTCGAAATTCATTAAACTATAGCATCCTCGGATCACCGAGGGGATAAAAGGTTTGCTCTAGAAATTGAACTTTGTATATGTGGCTAGGCAAGAGCTCTTAAGTTTTTGTATGTAATACAGACAGCAAATATTTAAGGATGTGTTATTGAAGGAGTCACAAATTTAGTGGTCACATAATTTGAAGAACCGTCGAATCGATCGTTACTTCGAAATACAACATAAATCTACTCTTCCAGTAATATTTGGGAATCGCAACTATTGTTGAATTTTCACTAACTATTAACTTAAAAAAGTTTTGTTCATTGAATTGTTAACTTTTTTTATTAAAAAAAAAAAAAACTATCTTCCTGCACGTATACATATTCTTTCACACCATATGAAAGTACATGATTTCCAAACCAACAGAATAACACAACCCCCTTTAGTCTTACTGTTCAGCTCCATAATGAGTAAAAAAAGTAATAATCTAATCGATACACTCTTCAAAAGCATAATAGCGTGCTAAGTGAGAAAACGAATTAGAAAAAAATTGGGGAGGGTGGAAAAACCATCGTGCCAGTATTCCCCCATTTAATGCTCCTCATGAGAGTATAGCAGAACTGGTGCCTCAGGTGTTTGATTGATAGCAGCTGTTTCGTCACGCAAGGGATGTGCGGGATGTAATACGTTATCTATTTTCTTAATGCTTGTAATTATTTTTACAAAGTGGTGATGTGAGTTTTCGGAAAGTCGGTATATATACTTAATTATGTGTTTTTTTTTTCATTTTGTTTTGGATCGCACCTAAAATAAACAATACATTATCGAGTTGTTACATTTATTAATTGATGAGTAGATAATATTAAACCTGATCCTACTGCACTAGAAAAATTGACCTTACATTTAAAACTTTTGAAACATTTTGACAATAAATAATCTTGCTTCATAGTATCACAAATTTTATTTCTAATAAGTACTTAAAAACAAAGTTTGTAATTAAGTAACTTATGAAATGACAACTAATACTTCATACTAAATATTTAAAACTATTCATCAATTTTAATTTTTTTTTTTATATAAATAACATACGGAATACTTAATACACTAGTTGTATAATTGTTTTTATTTGCATATTTTGTTGTTGGTTCATTTTATATGGATCAACTTTACCTGTAAGTAACAATTTTCAATTTTAATCACATTGTATTATAGTGGCATTATTAAAAAGATACAGTAAAAATTAATTACGAACATTAAAAGAACGTTAAAAATATTACAAAAAGTATCTACCTGACGGGAAAAGTCCTATTCAAATAAGATGCATATAACATCAGAGCCTTCTAAAAGGTGAGGGTATGAAGCGAGCAGATACTTTATACAACTCGTAGGTTCCACGTGCGTGTCTAAGGGCGCTTAGAAAGCTGCACTTGCCCACTTTTTCCACGCAACATCTGTACTGATGTGTGATATAAATCATCTTCTCACGCGTTATGTGTACAAAGGTGGGGAACGAGTTTCATCGTGGTGAGAACTTCTAGGCTATTATCGATTTATTGAGCTACGTGGAGGCTAAAGTTAGAAATGCTTCTTTTGAGTGTATTGCAAAAGCACATGAAAACTATTTATTGCGTTTTCAAAAAAGCTCTTTGGTTTTAAATTATCGGAATGTCAAAATATCAATAAGAGTAGAAAATAATCGTAGAACCATATGATTTCGATGTATATTATGATTAACATTCCATAAATAATATTTTTAGGTGGTTGGAGATATAAAGTGTAAATTCATAAGGTTGCGCCAGAAGAAATCTCAGGAATCATTTGTATCACATGATTATGAAAGAAAATAAAAGTAATTAAGAGACTGTTGGTTGTCTATTTTAGAATAGTGTCGGTTCCAAAATGTACTGTATTTTCTAAATTAATGATATAACTTTGCGACATAAATTTTAAGAAACTACTTTATAAGACTTGAAAATTTCATTTTGTTCAAGAAATGACGATTTCTAAATTGTAATCTATAAATACCATTTAATGATTACGGACTTATCGCTGATTCATCAGAAATCATACCCTCGATTCAGACTTATTTAGCATGGAATATGCTTCTAGTGCTCAAATAATGTAAAAATATGTAATTAAATTGTCTACGTAAATTTGCCTTTTGATATGCATTCTTCTATTAGAATTTCTGGACCCACAAAAGTTGTAACTCTTGACAAGAGACCTTACTCTGTAAAAAAATATTTTCGTACTTAAGTTTCATTACAGTGTCCATTAGCCTCCAATAACAATGTTTTCAAAGTCAAATTATCTCACTACATTTTAACGTTTACTGTACATTTGGGACTAGTAGGGGCCGCCATTGTAGGTTTTTTAAAGTCTTATTACGGGGCTACTTATTCTAAAGCTTTATAAAAAAAAAGTTAGTAATTTAGCATTTTGTAACTTTACGTCTACCAACTATCTAGTATAGTAGACAAAAATTTTGCAAAGCTTAATTTTAATATCAAGGGATCATTATATTTCTAAGATAGATGACTTTTCTAAGAGATACTTTGAATTAAAATCATTAGGGGTCAAAAATATAAATAATTTTATGCCCTACGTGTACCAGAAAGAAAAGCAAGGATTCTATCTTTCAATAAATGGCATTTTATTCTAGTTTCAATAGCGAGAATTTTGAAGAGAAGCTTTGCGTTTTAGATTATTTCTGTTATGAATCTCACAAGAAGTACTCGAGGTAGAAGAACAGAAATAGTCGATAAGTAATTATTTCGTTGTAATTTAAAATTTGTTTGATTGGTACTTTTTCTTGTTGTTTTAATAGAATTACATTATATTGCTTAGTACTTTTACCTAAAATCCATCTTATACTACAGCGATAAAACTGTAAATACTGTTAAACTACTTTCAGCAACACAAAGGATTTTCATCCAGTAAGTGAATCTCAATCTGAAGGTAATTTGCCACCTGATGCAGCACAATGGTTATTAAATAAAGAAAAGGGAAAATAATAGAAACGCGTGATAAATCGCAATAATTACCTTCTACGTAACCACAATGGATTTTTGCGCTCTTCCTTAACAACAGTTATACTAACACGACGTACTGTACCGCTACACTGGCAGATAGATACCATCTCCCCTCCTATTGGCCATGTGTATAGCAAGTAGCCGAAAACTGCTTCTTTTCTCCCCACCAAGGCACGCTTTTGCACTGGGCGGAGTCTCCACGAGTTATCGCTGGTACGCTCTAGCCAATAACAGTCAGGGGGTCTCAGTGTTGGAGGATGCATGATTGATCGAGACTGATCATGATTCTCCCCTCATTTCTGTTGAAACTATCGCGTGCGGGATCAAGCCACGCTTGGACGGACGCGCGTATGCGGTCAGGAAGATGGCGAAAAGGTGATTCAGAGAATGATCGGAGAAGGTGTCTCTTTTGTTGCTGCTGGAGCTTGGGAATGATGTGTGGCAGGGCGTGATTTTTATTTTCTCCGCGATTACCAGCTTGGATGTTTGGGGAAAGTAATGTCCGAGTTTCATGGATAAAGTGAATGAAGGTGTGATTTCTTGGATGGACTCATCCTAAATTCACTTTTCCGAGTTCTTACGATTCATTACAGAAGTGGAATTAAATTATTAGATGCACATTGGCATAAAGTAATGTTGATCTATAATACCAATGATAGACATGAATTTATATTATTTTTGAAAGCAACAGAAAGAAGAGATAACATTCTTTAATGATTTTTCTTATAATTTTTCTGGAAATAATAAATTTTGTTGTTTTTACTTCCAAGGTAAATTTTTCGTCATGTCCATATTAGTTTGATCGGCATCAGAATCACAAGTGAAATTTCTAAATTTGTTATTTTGAAATAAAACCGCAACAATAATCTTTTCGGTGTATGTATAGGAATATAAGGGAATACAAAAGTTTCCTTTATTTAACCAAAATGGAAGTAAATATCACAAAAGGTTCTAGAAAATGGAGGTAACGTGGAAAAAGCGTCGAGTTGTCGTTAGATGATCTATCAACTTTCTTTTCTTCGGACCCTGTTGGTGCCAGCAAATTGAATGCGGGAAAAAGGACATTGGTCGTTTATATTCTAAATGTTCATGGAATGGTCGGAAATTTTCTCTTTTCATGAAGTAATATACTTCTGGAAAAGTCGTGTTTTATGTTTCCTTAATATTGGTGTTGCTTTGAAACTGAAAAATAATATTATTAAATTATAAATCTTTTCAAATATATTAAGTTTCTTTATGTGTATGCTAAAAAAAGAGCAGTATAAGTAATGTACTCTATGTAGATGGTACACTGTACAGAAGTAGCTGTTACAGAAAAAGGTAAACATATTAAATCAAGTAAAGACCAACGTCCTGTACACTTTTTTCAGACCCTTACATATTTATTAAAGTAAAAAGACTCCTTATCAAATAATTATTTATACCACGAAGTTAAAAGTAGGTTTTAATATTGCTAGAGAAGAATAAAACGAATTTAACATGAAACTTATCGAAAAGAAACGAAGTTTATCTGTAAGTTTATTTCAACATGGTAAAAAAATTTATGTACAATCATACTTATAAATAAGTTATAAAAAATTTTATTTCAGTTATTTTTTTTAAAACCTCACACTTATAATCCAATTTATACTTCAAACATCAATGTACATTATTTGAAGATAAAAAAAGCTTGCATGAAAACGTAGAATGAATTAATTTTATCATTTGAATTTCAAAATTCTATGAAAAATTCGATTTTACATATAAAAGGTGAATCCAAGCAATAAATACTATTTTAAATGAGACTTTATTGTTATCAAACATTTTATAAAGATGCTTTGCCCCACTGAAGAAAAAATAAAGATCGTAAAGCTCTCGCCTCTCCGTAACAACGCGCAGCATCCAAAAGACGCGATAGGCAGACCAGCGAGGGAGAGTCAGAGGCCGCGCCTCCTCTGATCTTAGTGGTGGGACACATGGGAGTAGATATATGATGCTGGTCAGGAAGAAAAGTGCGCTGGGCAGGAGTCTCGTGAGCAGCACTTGCACTTGTTGAGATTTCAATGTGATCGTGGTCTAGGTTCCCGCATATTTTTATCGGTACGAGAAGAAATATGATCTCTGTAAAGTTAGTTTAGTGTTTTTTTTTTTTTTTTGCTACGAAGTTAGAGTGAACGTGAGATTTTTGTGCATCAGTTGGTTGGGTCCATTAGATCTCAGAACGGCTAAGTCATAACGGTAGTAATATTTTGCTGCAAAATGGTGTTAAAAGGAGTGAAAATTCTCTTGGTTTGTTAACGGATAGCGAAGTTTCACGAATAAGGTGAGGAAAACAACGAAGTTTGTTTGTCAGAAGTATCTTTAAGGCAATAAAATTAATTGAATGCACTGAGAGAATGTTTTGTTAGTAATTAATTTTATATGTTAACTATTAATTTACGTATAATATGTATCCCGTGTGGTGCCCTCTAACGCGGCGCAGGTTCAAGGTAAATATGGCATGTTAACTATTAACATGACGTCTGTATCAGTTAAAATTTAAGAAGTTGTAAAGAACATGTAAACTAATTTTCTGTTAACGCACTTGTACATTAATAGTAAACAAATCTTTCTCTCAGCGTGAGGAAACATATTTATTTACTTCATATAATACTGAAGTAGACAGTAGCAGTACATAAGAATGTTAAACGTACATTATGTAAAACATATAGTATTTTATAATTCAATACTTCTTCCTGATCAATTTGTGGTGAAACTTGGTGAATTATAATTTTTCTGTCAATGTTAATTCCAATCATACAAACCTTACATCACTGCCTTCAAGATATATTTTTGTTTTTAATCTCATCCGTAAAATTTATAAAGTAGGTTCCTTTACCTATTAATAAAATGGACAATGCTCATTTATAACGAATATAATTGTATCAACTGGAAAATTGCAATTTTAATAGTCCATTTATTTAGGGCACCGACAAAAATAAAGAAATTATCCGAGTAAAAAAGGTTTATCCAAATTAGTACTTTTTACGTCCGAAATGTAAGCAATACTGTGCTAAATACATTGCTGCTTCCCAACTTGAAATATTTTTAGTACTGATGTTTTAAAAAGACTATTATTCTGAAAGATCAGAACATCATTACCAGATGACATCAGAAGAAGCCAAAAATCCGTGGTCAGTGAGTCCCGAAGAACCTAACGAGATCATCGACAGTAGCGAGTCCTCCTCGTCACTAGACTCGAGCACCCCCAGCGATGTTGTCAGTTTGGGGCCGACAACGTCGAGCAAGGGCTCGAGCTCAGTTGTCAGTTTTTCCATTGACAGTATACTGGGGCATACGAGAACGGACTCCTGTCAAGTGGTCAGGGACAACGGGGAAAGGGTTAAAAATGACGATGTCGGTGAGTTCACTTTTTGATGGTATATGGACTAGAAGAAACTAATAGGTGATTGGTGGTGTCTTTGAATTGTAGAGAATATAGAGACGCACTAATAACCCGAGGTACTTTGATTATCTTGTGTGTACAGAAGTTGATTTTTGGATATCCCTTGAAATTTTGTCGGTAATACTACAAATTATCATATTTTAGTCATGTGTACGAGTATTATTGCTTCGAGCTAGCTAGTTTTAATGTTTTATTTTAGTACGTAGTTTTGTCTCAGGTGAAATACTACGTATTCAATATTTTGCTTTAGAAAAAACTTCTGATATCTTTTTCAAACTTTTGCTCACAAAATTTTTTTACACGCGTCACTCCCCATAGTGAAACGGACGTGGAAGAGTACTTATAAGTTGAAGATGCTTACTAAGAATTTAGTTGTAAAAAATCACCACAAGTATTAAAATCAACTATTTTCCACGGCATATTATAACGTATGCGTTAAAGAGCTTCCAAACTTTAGTTGGAATAAGTCTTGTATCATCCAAAAAGTTATTTTTCTATTTTTTCCGTAAAAGAAATTATCAAATGTGAAATAATGTGCTGTATTTTTTGCATTTTTAATACAAACAATATTTTGGTGGGGATAATTTTAGGGGGAGTTGGAGTAATATCGACAATTTTTATTTGTCAGAAGATAACGAAACTTCCATGTAATATTTTGATAAGGTAAATATCCCGAATTCCGATATCTTTAAAAAAAAATTTCGTGAAACAAGTTTAGCAAGATTTATAAACTCCTATGTAGTGTTGTGTTAACGTTTACTGTGGATACCCAGACAAAAATATTTTTGTTACTTAAATCCGCGTCTTAAGCATGTGAATATGCTAGTAAACGTAGAAATTTGTTAGAAAAATTTCCTTTAAGTACGAAATGTTAATAATCCCGTAATAGAGATTACAACTAAATACACGGTTGATTAATATACTTACATATACAGGTATATTATTACATTACATTTATTTTCCAGTGAATTCTACATGAGTTATCAAAACTTACCAAACGAACCTAACTGATTTTTTCATAAAAATGAATAAATTACAATTTCAAAAACTACTAATAAAAACAACACACACTGTCATCAGTAAACTAGGAAGCAAGACTAACGTAAAACGACCAAAAAAATTTTATTTTTCCTCTAAAATTACAGGTACAAGTAACGGATCATACGTCAGAACGAATCTACAGTTTCCCGAGACGAATCTACTGGACCCCACGGCCTACTCTGCAGCATCCCTTGCCTCCGCGTCTCTGTTGTACAACAGCTGGCTCGCCCAGTCAAAACCTGGACAGATATTTGGCCTTCAAGGTATCTGACGTCGATGTAACTCTTTATCTTACTTTGCAAAAGATTTTAACGAGTTTTTTATTTTTTCTATCCCGTTTATCAATCGATTCGTACCGAATAAATTAAAAACAGTACATGTGGGGTAAGTGTAAAACGTTAGGTACGCCATGATCACTTACAGAGTTACTGATGCACCGCTCGCGTGATGCCCGGTACTTTAATTTATGGCGTAGGTCTATTGTATGACGTGTTGGAGTCTGTATTAATGGCCCTAGCTTTACTCGATTATACTATACCTTTTGAAATGGTTCGCACGTGAGCTGAAGTTTCGAATGGATTCATTACTTTTAAGAACAATACGATGAAATATAACTTGATTTTTTTTTTTTTAAATCTTTAATATCACTTTTTTTTATAGTATTAATAATACTCATCATCAACGTAACTTGATCAACGTTTTAACAGTATTATTTTGTCACAAAGCTATGTCTTCTTAATCCACATTACTGTGAACAACGGTAGCCCGCCACCTTGTGATCTTTTGTATGTGTGTATGAAAGAAATGTGGACAACTTTTATTTTAAGACTTATGTCATCTTATCAGGTTTAAATCGCCAAACGCTTCTAAACTCTGCATGTAATTGGCACACAAATAAAATTTGGAACCTATGTTTCTTCTTTAAAATTGTTAATTTATCTCCATTAAACGAAGATTAAAACTGCTTATAAAAATCACCTCAGTTTCAAATTTTTCTTTTATAGATTCATATGTCTCAGAACTTTGCAAAGATTAGAATGGTCTCTTTTTTACCCACGAATAGCTCCATTTCATATCTCTTCATGAATACTATCACGAGTTGCTACTCTTTCATAAAGAGTTTCATAGTTGATGTAGTTTTTTCTCGAAGACTTATTCAGCTGTCTTACGAAAATGCAGAGCAATTTTTTTTGACTAGATGTTATATTATTTGTACATCATTCAAAATTTAAGCAGCAATATTAAACATGTGTGTGATAATGACACACAAAAATGAATACGATTTACGGTTTTTATATTCTTGCAACAATTTGTATAAGTATTTTAATCACCTCAACAATTTTTTATTACCTCTTAAAAATTAATTACAATTCTTGTTTATTACATAACTCCTGTTTTACTCGTCTTAAAAGTTAAAAACCTTTTTTTTCAAAACATATCATTTTCCAACCTCGGGCGTTTTTGAGTGTCGGGTGTGCCTTTGGTAGAAAAAATAGGATTCGCTACATAAGTGCCATCGCTCCGCGGCTACCTTCCGTCCCTAGGGCCGCAAAATATCCCCGGAGACGACGGCCCGCAAAATATCCGACGAAAACTACTATTTCTCATTCGAGTCCTGGTATGGATCTTAACCGAAATATTAACATGGAATTTTTATAGTTTGACATTTTTTGTCACGATGACAATACGAGGGGACTTTAAATAAAAATGTATTACGCCTTGACTATGCGTGCTTCTTGTGACAGCTATCACAGAAGTGAACTTATAATACCAAGTTCATTTTCGTACCAAAAACAGAGCCTTGCATAAAGTTTTTTTTCCGTTAGTCATTATTTGACGCTGTATGGGAAACCACGAACAATGGTACTCGTTACATTAAGCAAACTGTGCTACTTTTCTGATAAAGACATGGTAAATTTTGTTAGCTAATGTAATAGAACTATAAACTGCATTATTATTTATAATAAAAAGGCAAGCATGCTGGTTTTTGGGCAGAAATTATCGACAGCTACACAAGCCAGCGTAAATAGCCAACGATGCAAGTTTCCATAAGAATCAAAAAACGCTGAAATTCGTAAGGAGTGTTGGTAGATACATTGTCAAACAAAATCTTGATGGTCTTGTGATGCATATGACTACAGTGTTTCAGAATCTTTAAATAATTTAAAATCCTTTAACTCTAGTAGGTCAAGTTTCAGTCTTTATCCCTCCCCTCAAAAAAATATAGATCATCATAACAATTTACGGTAAAAAAGTACTTTTAGACATAGTTTTGTTCGCTCTAAGATTACGGGACTACTCTTATTCTGTTATTGAGTACAACTGTGATATAATGACTAGGAAATGGAAACCTTCGAATAAGAGTTACTTCTCAAATGAATCGTTAAATAGCGCGAATAACATCACAAAGCTTATTAACTCAAATCTTAAGCACATTTTGAATTTTATCATACTGTGATATTCTTAACTTTTTTTTATTACGTGCTGTTATTTTAATTGGCTATTTACTTGACATTAAAAATGTATTAATTTTATGCGAATTCGCTCAATCCCAAAGCAATTTATTAATTGTTTTAGAAGTCTTCTTTTCTATTTTATTAACTACGTTCTACGATACACATTTACTCGTGGAAGTATAATTAACAGTTTTAATAAAGTGTTTATTATCACCTTTTATAATCTCGAATATACCTCTGAGTTAAAAATTAAATGGATTATCAGTCTAGCTATGTATGATTCAAATTTTTGGGTTGCTCCCTATATAAGTGGTGCTTCCTTTTCTTTTTGAGCTATCGAGAAACTCCCGATCTGAACTCGATTGATACCACCACGCCTATTCTTTGAGTTGACAACTGTCTATTAACTTCTTTTACATATTACAAGTGTTCTTTTAAGTCTCGTACCAAACCCTAAGATCAAATACACACCAAGAGACAACAAAAAATACTTTATGTTGACACATTAATTTTTTTATACAATGAAATTCAATTTAGCATTAATCGTCAATATGTTTACAAACAAGAATTGTACTCATCGATTTCAAGAATTTGGAAATAAGTAGACACACGCACGCACAGTTTTCGTGGCAACGGCGACAAATGAGCGAAGAGATATGCAAGCAAGCGTGAAATACTTCGCAGTCGCGTTAAAAATGATACACAAAAGGCCGTCTACAGTTTTTTCCGCGTTTCCCGTGCATATAAGGAATACGGGCGTATTAGGAGCCCATTTATCAGCTTTGCCCGTGAGAGCTGCTAAATGCCTGAGTAAACTCGTAAATCATCTCCTTCTCCTCACCCTTCCGCCCCCTCTCGTGTACCAACGTTTTTCCATCTCTTCTCGCTCAATTAGTGAGCGCGCGCGTGTACATTTGGAATCTCTCTAATATTCTATTTGCGGGAGTTGTAAAACTGTTGAAGCTCCTTCGCCCCGACGCTCTTACAACGCGAGCGTTTCATTTATTTTTTTTCCTTCTTTGATTTTTCATCACTCTTGGTGACACGTTGTTTGAGAATAATTTATCAAGTGCCATCCGGAAATGGAGGTGCTCAATCAATTGATAAAATGGACTTGCGCTTACTGTGTTACTTGTCCAGTAGTAATAAAATATTTTGCGGTACTTTTGTTTTTCCAGTTAGTAAATTTACAGTTTGTAGTAATAACTCACAAGCCGTTTGTTTTTAGAACCAGCGAATGTTACTGGAATAATAACCATGTGATCTTAGCTTGAACTAATCGCACACAACAAATAAAAAAAGCTTTATTCATAATTATTCTCATTGTTAAGATAGTATAATGGTTTTTTAACGGTAGAGTTTCACGAAATACTGAATTTTTATCTCCCCTTTCTCCAATTTAAGACAGTTTAATAAACTTATAAGATTATGTAAAAATCTGAAAGATTGTAGAATTGTATACAAAAAAAAAATTATTGAACTACAAACTTATGAAACTATGGTTGTGTGTATAAAAGAACGTAGTAGATTTTTTCTTAGAATTTCCTAGATCAATTGAAGTAAAATTCTGCGTTTTCTACTGTTTTTATTATAATTATTATAAGTATCGT